>JAPYZA010001044.1:0-25625 GCA_030522685.1 Eupelmus azureus | reverse complement strand
GCGCACCGTTTTTAAAACACGCTGTGTGTAAAATTTCACTTAACGCAGTAAGTTGAGTTTAGCGCACTCAGTTTCAGAAACTATCTTATGAAATTCATATTGATAACAAATATTTTTAGGAAATTTTTGTCTAATAACATCTGGTAAATTTGTTTCAAATTAAAGTCCTTTGTCAATTTGTAATTTTGTATATTTGTAATTTTTAGTGAACTATTTTTAAGCTAAATAAGCAAACGAGAAAAATGAAGTAAAATTATTTCATTGCTGCTTAGTGACATTAAAACAAAGATCCTTTCCGAATATATAATAAGCAAAAATAGAGAACGTGAAGAGGCAGAGGAAGCTTACGGGCAAGGTCGCTCTCTGATGAAGACCAGGCTTGTCACTTTGAACACTGTTTACTCTCCCGATCCACCAGCTTTTCTGCTTGTCCCTCTTTCGCACTGTGGAATTCGTGTTGCAATTATTTTCTTGTGCCAAGTAATTAACTCGAAATAATTGTACTCTAAATTTTGTCGAGACAACTTGATGTCTTTAGAAGTTTGACTTGATTATTTCGCTGGATGCTATAGAGAGGATTAACTTTGAAAGCCAGTTATGTGACAATGCATTGATAATTTTTAACAGTAAGCTGTTTTTTTTATTTACTTGGATGATTTTTACTATCTTTGTCATTTTTAACCTCCTCTTACGCCTTAAATTATGAGAAAGCATCTCATAAAAATTGTATTCTCAAAATTTCAAAACTTTTTCTCCAACTTTTTTATTTCGTTTTTTATTAATATCTTAAATATTCAATATGTATCTAATGCAGTGGATGAGCCACTTTTTAAAGAGTACAAAAAGTTGCAACTTTGGAAATTTGGAAAAACAAAATAATACTTATGTGTTTATGTACCGAACAGAATTACTGAAATTTGTAATGATTCGGAGAAGTAGGTGCAGCTGGTTTATTCGATTTGAAATGCAATTAGTTCCATAACAAGTGTCGCAATTTTTTTTCTTAATTTACTTCATTAACTTATCTAATGAATGAAATTATTTTTCTAATTAGAGGAATTATTTCTTGAATTTTTTAATCACAAATCTGTAATTGTGTTCTTCGAAATTGTAAAAATTATTTCTTATTGAACATTAAAAATTCTTACAATCCATAACAACATTACACAATCGTCCATACTACAGTTCACAAATCGTCTTCGAAATCCGTATATCTCACATCATCCTCAATTTTGACAACGACCAAAGACGCAGTGCCAGCAGCTTAGCCCCAGGCGCGAAGTTCTTCATACGCACGTTGAAAACAATTTAAAAGCTCCTTAGAGCCACTCTCTCTAGGCTGGCAACGCATCTCAAATGCACCGGTGGCTCGCGCAGCAGCGACGGCACCGTCAAAGTACTTTATGAAAACACAATAGTCCGCTGGGACAGCTTTCCCTCTGTCTCTCTCTCTTCCTCTCTCGCTCTGTTTGATCTCACAATTATAGCGAGAGCACGCGGTGTCCAGAGGAATATGGCACCTCCGGCTAGAATATAGCGTGGGCGTGTCGCGCTGAGAGCGAGTCCATTAGACACAGGGAATGGCCCCTAAGTACGTCGCCGACAATTTCGGGGAGTTTCCGTTCTCTCTACTCCTCTGAGAGAGTGAGAGAGAGAGAGAGAGAACGGAAGTTAACATCGTACCTCCACTGTAGCGTTGCTTCTCGCTTCTCCACGTGTCATATTTTATGTATATGGAGCGGGCTTTATTTAGAAAATAAAGGACGCACTGTTAGTGGCTGTGCAACTGCTCGCCCGGGCGAATTATATTGTGTATCGAAGTATGCGCGCGTATCTGTACGAGTGCATGCGCGGGATGCGAAGTAGCGCGCGAGATATATGTTCTTGAGAGTTATCGCGTAGTTAATGCACTTCTAAATGCGCGCGGAGTATATTACGCGCGCGAGCGAGGAATGAGAGTTTGGACGAGGATGAGAGTGAAGTCGAGCGGCAAATAACGAGTGCACTAACGAAAATGACTATTTGTTTATTTTCATGTTTGATAATATTGATTTTAAAAATTTATCTTTCTTAATGATGAGTATTAATAATAAATTAAGTTGGTTTATGTATGATAGATACTAATGATGAAAAATAAGACTTATGCGTACCTACATTTTATTATCATGTCTCACGAGTAATGCAAACTTCCACTAAATGCATTCTTAATCCGGATTAATTGCAAAAACTACACCGGTAGGTTCAGAATTCATATTTTAATAGCTCACTTCGCATAAACATTCTCGTTGCCTCTCGGAAACTATACGCACGCTTGCTTTCCTTTTACTGTCTATTCCAGCCATTCCGTCTCTCACGTCGTTTCTAGCGTGGGAGGAAAAACTTGTGAGAGGGGTAAAAAGCGCGTGCGCGAGCGAGCAAACAGCAACAGTAGCGCCAAGTGAAGTATAGAAGATGAGATTGCTACTGAAAATGCTTGAAAAGTTACACGGAAAGAGAAAAGGGCCGCGAGGTAGGAGACGGTCCGAGAAAAAGAGGAAAAGATAATAAGTAGAGGGATAACTATAATAAAAAGCTGAAAGACGTAAAGAGTCTTTTAAAAAACGGAAAAGCAATAAAAGAGAGAGCAAGGAAGAGCTTAAAGAAGAGAGATGAAAAGTTATGGAATACGAAGGACGCGCTGTGAAGTTAGGGGGAGGGGGAGGGGCGAAGCGCTAAAATAAGTAGTTGAAGGCACATCTTGAGAGTCGAAGGAGCGAGAAAGTAAAAGTTAAACGAGAGAAACAGTAAGGGGTGAAGAGCCCGCGGAGAAAAATGCCCGCAGAACGTTGTGTTAGTTGCGAGAGAAGTAGAATTTTTCAATTAAATGTTTTGCCTACAAGAAAATGAAGCAAATTTTGAATTTAGAGAGCTAAAATTAATTTAAACATGGGATTTCATGAATATGTTTATTGTACTTTAAGATTTCAATACTTTAATATTTCAGTACTTTAAAATTATCAGCTCTTATAGAACCGTAAAGAATGCGCGTTTTAAATCTCGTTAACGTTGATTTGCCATTTCAACGCGTTTGAATTAATAAAGCGTTAAATTTTCACGGATTCCTCAAGCTTTTATAAAATTTAATATGTAACGAACAATGTCAGTCCTTTAAATTGAAAGTTTGCTTGATTATATCTCTATAATAAAACATTTTGATTTTGCAAATTGCAACTGGCTAAAAGGATATTAAGCTCAAAATCTAATGAATTTACAAATAATTGGTATACAAATTTAATTAACAGATTTAATTAAACCTTTCTATTAATGAAAAACTAAATTTTATAATTAGTTTAAGAAAATTGTTAATAACAGTTAACTAAATATTTTTTGATAAAACATCTTGGTTTTTGAATTCTGCGAGTCGAAATAGAAAAGGAAAATTTAGTTAGAAGGAGTACCTCAAAATACTATGAACAATGGTTAGGACTACTAAATAATTATTGATATAATTCAGTATTTATAAATTTAACGTAGTCGTGATTTTTACACTAAATTATTATATAGACAGCATTTTCTTCGGTACTTTCAAAATTATTTTTATACCAATTTCTTTTTATATTTTCACACATGTTTCTGTCTTATACTATTATTATTATCTGATATCAATAACAAAGACTGCAGAATCTTCACCGTTCATATTGTCCGCTCAAAATACTCTATCGCACGATTGATTTTTACTTACAAACCAAATACAACCACAAAGTCTCCCTTTTTCTATCCGCCGCGTCACCTTCTCTACAACCTTTTATCTTGTCATCGCCGCCTCGCGCCCTACGTTTCAATTCCCCGTGTCTCCAGAATCTCGCACCCACACGACTCCTCCTCCCGGTACACGTCCATTCTATCCTCCGTCCCTTTGGGGCCAACAATTCCTTCTTTTCCTCGGCGCAGGCTTGGCTGCCGGCGACGCTCGAACGGACCAGAAGATTCCGCTGGTCTGTGTCTCGGCTTCTCGAGTGCTCGATCACCGCGAGAGCCGCACAATGCAATGCAGAAGAACTGGACTAGAGTGTCGTAGTGGCTCTTAACGAAAATCAGAACGTACGTTCGCTTTGGAGAGGGAGTAGCTTCGAGTTAGCGAGAGACGCTCGTTGAATGCAAATTCGGGCATAGGGAAAAAGTTTAGCGGAGAACGAGTTGGACGACGGACGAAGAATGGCTGTGGAGGGTTGCTCAAGGATCTTTTGTGTGATGGATTATACGAGAGTGTGTTTCGTTGGATGATGACTGGTTTATCGGGATTCCGTTATTGGTTAATTATGTGCAGTATTAAGTTCCTACTTACATTCTTATGTATTGTAATAATTTTTTTTTAAAAAGTTTGTTTAAACATATATTTATTTGAGTAGTAAACGGAACTGATAAGAGTCAACATTTAGTATGAGATTCTTTTAGTTTATGATTCCTGAATAACGGAAGTTTTCTTAAAGTTTTATGATAAATTGTATCATATTCCCTACGAAAATATATGTATATGTAAATAATGCGAAGTAAAGTACTTCAGGTCAAATATCTGCTATAAACCAAAACTTCTTTTAGTATAAATATTTTATAATGTTAGGAAAACAAGACAAAATGTAGCAAGGCTGGCCAAAAAAGAAAATGAAAAAAAAAATAAAAATAAATACATCTTACACTGAAATGTTCTTATTATTTCTTCACAAAAATAATTTTTTCATTAAATAATTAATCACCAATAAATAATCCGTTTTTATTCTTTATTTACTTTACTTCAGTGAAAAGTAAAGTAAATAAAGAATAAAAACGGATTATTTATTGGTGATAGATAAATATAATTTAATTGGTCTTTTGAAACTAGTACTCATTCGTATAGTATATTTTAAATTAAATTACATTGCATTTTCATCAGATTTAATTATTTATATTCAATAAATTAAGTTAATGCATTAAACAAAATGCCTGTTATCTAAAGAATTAAAAATTTAATCGTTAAATCGCAAATAGAGTTAAATCAAATACAGCGATCGTATCCGAAATTGAATTAACCGAAAGTTAAAATGAATTATTTGCAAATCTGTACTTCTGTATTTTCTGTTTATTAAAAGATAATATCTCCATATAAATAATTTTGACATTTAAGAAAGATTTAGAATAGGAAACGTGTTTCTTTTATTGGAGATTAATGTTAGATTGCTTATATTTATGAAATGCCACTCAATATAACAGCTTTTATCCCAAAATCAAAATAAAGTTGAAAAGTAAAAGATTCATGAGCGTTTCAGTCATCTATCATAATATGAAAACAGAATGTGATCAGTCGATGGTTGAAGACTGTCAGAGTTATTTTTGAAATTGGTAGAATTGAAATATAAAAATTGCTAAAACTTCCCTTTGTCGTTTCTCAAATTTTAAAATTTTTAGTTTATGAGCATTAATCTAAATAATATTTGTATGAATTAACAAATATTTAATGTATTTTATTTTTAATAAATTTAAAACAAAAAATATAACGTATTTATTTATTAATAAATTATAAATTAAAATAATTAAAAACATAGGTCTATTATTGAATATTTAAAAGTACTCGGAATTATATGCAAATAACAATTATTACGCATTCGAAATAGCAAAATATTTTACACGCATTATCCTGAAAAAATTGCTCTCGAGCCCACAAAATGAAAAAAAATTTAATTCCTTCACGCTCCAATTTCAATGAGTGTTTGCTTGTTCATACACATTAATCCAAAGCAGCGGTATCTATCTTTGCACATCGAATTACACCCACCACGCCCGTTGCATCCGCAAAAATCCGCCAATAATTTCTCTCAGATTAAAGGTATTAAAGTCCTCGAAACAACCACGCGAACGCATAACGTTCTCCCACACAGGTACCCCCGCCTGCTCACCAACAAAACAATTCCCTCCACATTTTTCGTTGTTACCACGCCGGCAAAAAATAAAATATACGGATTTTCTCCATGGATAACATTAATGATTCAAAGGCATTAGCGGTCACAGCGTTCGCTCGATTCCCCATTGAAAATCGCCTCCTACCCCCCACGAGTGCTGGTTGTTTTCACCTATCGATCGAACGCATAAAGAGCGAGCGTAACGGAAGCACGCAGCCGTGTACGTGCACGTATGTATGTATGTTCGCTTTGCATGCAGGCTGAACTGGCGCTAGCCTTCTTCGTTTATCTCTGGCCGCGCGCAGCAGCCTTTGTCCCTTTCTATCCTCCCTATCTTTTCATCCAGCATGCACCCCCGCGCATTTATCGTGCGCCTCGTTTATCCCTCCATCTCTCTGTTTCTCTCTTTCTTTTTTGTCTTCCTCTTTCTCTTTCCGCACCGCAGTTCCTGTCACTTTGCCGCGGCTATTCTTCTTCCCTTCCATTTACAAATTTTCATTTACAGACGCGCGCTCGCGTTACTGCCGATCTCTGGGTCTGAAAAAAAATTTTTCTCTCTTTCGAATATTTCATAAAATTGTCTAGCGCGCGAGCAGCGAGACATCGGGACGCGCTGTCAAAAATCGAGGGAGAAAAATGGAGAAGCTGATTGCTTTATCGCTGGTTAGAGCCTTGTTTAATGCAATGTGTAAAAATAGAATTTTTTTTCAAACGCAGCTTGCTACTGTGACAAAATTGATGTAGAATAGACGTTTTGACCTATCGGATTCAGAATCAAATATTTATGTTTAAAAAAAGAGTTTTTTGATTGTGTTTATTAGCTTTATATAGTAATTAAATATATTATTTATCAATATGCCAATAAAAAATAAAATATTATATAAAATTAATTTTATAAAGTGAATTTTTGTAACCTGGACTTTAAAAAAATGTTAATCATAGTAAATATTTTAAAACATCATCTATTTTTATTAAGCTTTGTAGTTTCATAATCTTTAAATGAATCACCCAACCGATATAATTCAAATAAAAGAAACATCAGATCCATCCCTGATAAAGCGCATTCCACAAACGTATTTCACTTTATCGGGCTAGTGCAACTTGTTATTCCTTCCACGACCTTTGAATTCCCTAAGCAAACGAAATTTTTTACAGATAAACCTCCCCCCTCTCGTGCTTAACTCGTCCAACACAAAAAACGAAGAAAGCCCGTATAAAATTCCTTTCTTTTCTCCCTTTTTTTCAACTGGTAATGCCCTGGCACGTACATACATTACCCCCTGCCCCCTGCGGACCAAAAAAAAAGGATTGCCAGAGATATACCTGAAAATTTCAATCAGAACTCATGCATCAGCGCGTACGTGACTGCTCCGGATTAAATTTTCAAGAAAAACGCGCTTTTCTCTCCCACTCGTATTTTTACCCGCGCCATTATTCCGCGTATATCTCGCGCGCGCGTACAGCGTAACGAAATTTCGGACTGCAACGGACACTCGACGATTGCAGAGAATAATAAGCGAGCTAGCGTACAACACGATCGGTTTACTAATTTGCGAAAATGCGGGTGCAGCCGAGCCGGCCACGCACCCCTTCTCTCTACTGGTCTGTGGATGGTGAACCGATATACCATCTAAACTTGCTGTATCTATTTTACTCGTACGCTGCCCGATCGGGCCTGTATATCGTATCAGTTTCGCAAGCAAATTTCATTTTGGTTTTGAATTCCGCTTGAGGATGAGAGAGAAAATATTTCGAGCCAAGCGGGAAATTCGTCGTAAAGGGGGAATTCAATTTTTGTACTCAATTTGTGACTTTTGTACTGTGGGAGGAAATTGCTTTGATATATTGCATTTTTGATGCATTTAGTACTTTTCAATTGTCAGTGGTTTTGGAGAATGTTTAACTAATGTTTAACTAGTAACCAATGAGTACAGAAAAATGAGTTTGTAAGTGAAGGAATAACTGCGGAGCATTATTTTGAATCTATAATCGAATTTCTAAGAGCTATTAATTTTATGTACAATTTCGGATCAAATTAATGCACGTATTTTGTGTTAAATTAGACTTGAAAATTAAAACTTTGATCTTTATAAATTTATTGCTTTAAGTTGACTCTGAATGCATTTAAAATTATTTTATTAATTGAAAAATGAAGTAAATTAAAACGCTTGCATCGTAAATCTTCATCGATATAAATTAAATTAATATTTAAAAAGAAAACAAAAAATATGGAAGTTAAATGAAATTAAAATGTAAAATAAATAATTAAAATTTTATAAATTTTTTATACTTTTTAAAGGGGCCGGACAACATTAGAGCCTAAAAATAAAAAACGTTATTATTAATACTTAACTTTATTTGAAAAAAATTTTAAATATTCCTTACAAGTAGAAGAAAATATCTTTATTTTAAGTAATTATAAACTAATTTTGCTTTATGTATACTTTTATAAATAAATCTTAATTCGTACCTTATAAAGTTTAAATTGGTTCAATGTATGAAAGTGAGTTTTTGAAATTCATACGGCTTCAGAATGTATGTCAGAATCATGTTTACGTTAAATATGTACCTTAAAAATATTTTAAAGTCCTGTTGAGTAATGACTTTTAAGTTACAAAGAATCATATACATATTCAGTAACTGGTCGAGCAACAGAGCAAGAAATGATAAATATTTATATAAGCAATTTTAAAGTAAATTTGTAAAATATTGTTGTCAAAAATCTTAGTGTAATTTTGTATTTCAATAAATTTTAGAGCCTTATGGAGTTAGCGCATCTATAAACTTTTTCTTACGCAGCTGGACCTATAAAATCGAAAAAAATTCATAAATATATCTTTCTTTTAATAAAACATAAATGCATAAACAAAAATTAGAGAATTGTAAGAATTCTATCCATTCTATATATTTTTTGCATGTACAAAGATTACATTTATAGATTTATAGAATTACAATTAAGTATTCCCTTATTCATACATATTTTTAAAAGAATTATTATCCAAATCGTTGAAATTAACTTAATTCAATTAGAAATACGAAGAAACTTATTAGTACAAAAGTAATTGCATTTTTTACATAGTCGAATAAAAGTATAAACTCTTGTTTACGATAAGCAGCGATTTCATTTTTCAGATTTTAACATCCGGTCTATTCACTCTGCCCAATCATCCGAGCAGAAATAGCCCGAACCCTTTTTTCGCACTCACATTTGAAAATACTATATGGGCAATAGCCGCATGAAAATAGCGTGCGCAATGCTCTGTGGTCACACGGAATACAACACCAAACGTGCGGAAAACTGCTACAAATTGGTGGGGCACCTGAAATTACGAGAATAATTTTTTATGGGGCTGGCTCGTTGGCATTGCAATTTCATAGAGAAATTGCGATTGCAGGCGCGGACGCTGCAAAGTGAAAATTTGGGCTTTTTAACCCCTCCTCCTACCCCCGTGAAAATCGCGCGAGGGGGAGAGAGTGTGTTGATTGCATTTCAGGCTGCTTTTGAAGGGGAAACGTAACGAAAGTGGATACAGTAGCTGGTAACTATGCTGCACAAATGCTGAATAAAATGTTAGATTTCGTAGTTAATTTTAGGTATGATTTTAAAATTATATACATTGGCTGTTGTTTAAATGAATTTTAGAGTATATATTAAAAAATTCTTCATTTAAAATAATCTAGATATAATGTTTTATAGCTTATTATAAAAAATTATTTAACAATAAATAAAATTATAGTTGTTCAACTCAATTTATTCACTATAATATGTGTTATAGATTTTTTGATTGTGTTAAAGAATCGCTGACAATATTTTTAAGCTGTATTAATAGAGGAAAATCGATTTAAGTGAATTAAGAGCTCATGTTGCGATATAAACGATATATAGTCAGATATTCAGAGATTTTCATACATTGACCAATTCCATTATTAAATTGGAGAATGAAAAATCGAGAATGAAAAAGTTCCGAATGAATTTTCCACATATTAGCAGAGCAACTTCAAAAAGCTCGATTGCAATGCAAATTTCTCTTTTAATTTTCCTGATTGAATCGATTCAAGTTGAACTTTTTCAAGAATTTTTATTTTTTTCCACACAAAAAAATGAATGTTACCTTTGGCGAAAAAAATTGATGAATTTGCAAAAATGTTTTGTGAAATCGCCCGCAGATTGAAACGAATTCCTTTGTTCCTCCACGTCAAATAAGTTGCAAATGAAATACTCTCCATATGAATTTAGTTGAGAGTTTCGAAATGTTCCATTACTTTACGATTTTAATTATTATTTTTTTGAACTACAAAATTATATTGTATAAGTAAAAACATTTTGCAATTTATTTAAAAAAATACATATTTTAGTATTATTACATTAAGTATCACCCGAGTAAAAATTTAATCAATCAGGCCTAACGAACGAAATCTCATTAGGCTTTAGCTAGGCCCTCACTTAAGCCTAATTAACGGCCACAAATAAAAACTTAAAAATTTATTTAGGTTCTTTGTATGACCTTCTTTATTTTCTATCCGACAACAAAAAAATGTCTTTTTACTTATTTTTCTAAAAACGTTATAATTGAACTACTCCTTAAGAACAAGGCTCTATATTTTGAAATACAACGTAATTTTTACCACAATTTACTCGGGAGATATAAATTGCCGGTGCACGAGACAGCCTCGACGAGTGGCGCAGACGAATAAATCGCCAATTTATTCGCAACGCACGGGGGCATTGCCGCGACAGTTTAAAACACGTAACTGTTTGCAGCAAAGTCCGCACTCGTTAAATCCTTATTTACTCCCCTCAAATGATTTACTCTTCGTGATGTCGACGCTCCTCGAACTTTTAGCCCGCGCGTCGTTTCTTCTTCTTCTACTGCCTCTTTTTACACCCGCGTACGAGCGCACACGCTGTGTCTCTTTCAGTTGTCTTTTTTTACGCTTTCGTCTTCGACAAAGCAATTACCAAGAGACAAATATTTCCTTTGTTTATTTGACAGAGCTTTAGTCAATGCAGTATTTATTATACGTACAAATCGCTGCTGTAATTGATAGTTTCAAAAAATAAGAAAAGAAAGGGAATTTTCAGAATACTTTAACCTAATCAAAACTTTGCTATAATAAATAAAGTAATCATTTTTATAAAAATCAAGTAAACAAGTAGAGCAAACAAGTATAGTATATAGAAAATTGAAAATTTTCCAATTTTCTGTGGAACACATTTGTATGCGTTCGCAAGTCTAGAGGAAAAAGCTATTAGTTTTTTATGAAAATGTCTAAATCATACGGTCGCTACGTTGCCGGAAATTGGGTTACCTAGGGTTTGATTTACCAACAAAAACGAATAAAAACATAAAGTAACGTATCTTCCCATCCATACTAATAATAAATAGTCAACAAAATTTCACATTACTTCGTTACAAAGGCATTATTCAATCCATTCTAACAAAAATTTTGATTGCACAAAGGCAGACATATAACAAATTTCAAGTAGAAAAAAGCGTAAAACTTGAAAGTCTCCTCACCGTTGAAGCTCGTCTCGCTCAGTCCTCATTTTCCATCCTCCATTCTCTTCCCTCGTCACGGGGCTGTTGCAGGTGAGACGCGCGCCGCTGGCGCACCTGCTACCGCGCGCGGCCAAAGGAAGATCGATCGTTTTCTCTCTCGCTGGTGCGCCCGCAGCTTAATCGTCCCAAACGCCCCCGCGCGTTCCGCGAGAAAATGAATGATAGACAGGCAGCGCGCTCGCTCGTGTTTTCTCTCTCCGTGCGGCTTCTTTGTGAAAGGCACGGCCTGGAAATTCTTAACGGAATTTCAGCGCGCTGAAGAGTCTGCATCGGATGCGGTTGTTCAGACGATTTTTTAAAAGAAAATTGGGGATGGCGCGATAATTTTGTATTGTGGGGGGGGGGGGGGTGTGTTTATAAAGTAATAAATCGTTGTTGTTCTTCAAAGTTACTAAAAATTATGATATGTAGGAAAATAGGTTTTACTTATTTAGGCCGACCAGATCTAACTATTTCTACTTACTTTGGTGTTATAGATTTATAAAATTACTATTTCATGTTTTGTATACATTGTCGCTTTGAAAGATAAAGCTGCAGTTTCAGA
This sequence comes from Eupelmus azureus, assembly GCA_030522685.1. Lineage (NCBI taxonomy): Eukaryota > Metazoa > Arthropoda > Insecta > Hymenoptera > Eupelmidae > Eupelmus > Eupelmus azureus. The sequence continues at coordinate 13,608 of JAPYZA010001044.1, read as the reverse complement.
ATTTGTTTTAAATTATGCGTATTCTGTAAAAGAAGCAGGATTGGTATATATTTGAAATAAATTTTAAAAGCTATTTTTTTAAAGCGACGGTACAAAAATGAACAAATACTGCTCGTAATTTTCGTTTATAATAACGCGATATTACAGTCGGGTTTTAAAAGCTGCATATACATTTAAAATTAAGCACAAATGTCAATAATAATATACTTAAATTTTTAAACAAAATTGTATGTGAATTATTAACCATCATTTTTAAAAACGTATATTATTTTAAAGAAGAAATAAGAAAAAACATAATAATTATCAAAAATATTATAGGAATATTTTTCCCAAATCTAAGAAATGCCCCAAAAATTGCAGGAGTAAAAAGTAAAGTTGGTCGGAAGTCAAAGTCACCATTCATCAAGCGGATAAGCCATTTTTGCGACGATAACCCGGACTAAAAATTCAACGTTGCATCTCTATAATGGACGTCCGTTGAAAAACATATTTTCTACCTTTCTTCCCATATTTCTTGTTTGCTCACCAACCTTTTTTCAATTTCCTCGTGTTATTTTTCAATTTCTTCACGTTACTTCACCTGTTTTCGTGTTATTTATTATTTGCGTGATTTTCTTTTTGACATTTTTCATTTTTGTCTATTTCTCTTTCCTAAAACTATGATTTTTAAATTTGACATTTTCAATCCATCTACAGGATTTAACACTTTACTCTTAAAAACATATTATTTTATTATAAAATAATTAAATTTCATTTTTAAAGCACAAATAGACGTACAAAATAACGAAACATACAAGAAGCTTGATCTTATTATACGCAAAAAATAATGGTACCGAACACTCACTATACAACAGACTCTACCAAACTAGAAACCTATCACCAATCAACCACAAAGTAAGACACGCTCATTAAACACTTAATGCCAATCCTATACCAACAATACCGCAATACCTACCCCCATTGATTCAGGCAGCTGTTTTTGCGCTCGTCGAGCATCCCATCCCCCCTCCAGCTTCTCCCTAGCCCAGCATTGTAGCGCGATCACAAGCAGCTTAAGCCGCGTGTAAGCCCTCCCGAGCTCGGCCCAGCCGCGTTATAAGAGAGCCCCGCCCGCGCGCCGTATACCTGACGTTCGCACGCGCGCGGCGCGCGTGAGTTACGGGCTCCGCGAGCGAAACGTCCTCGCCCGCTGCCGCGCCCGCTTTTCGGCGTTAACCGGAAAATACGACGCTGCCAGCAGTTCGCGCATGATGATGGCTGCATGACGCGCGCTGGGGGGAGAAAAAAACGGAGGGGGAAGGGAACGGATAGTGGTAGGCGTATTAAAAGAGGAAGGAAGTCGCCGCTGGCTGGACGCTGCGAGCTCGGCAGCTTTTTATCCGGCGCGAACGAGTTAACGAGCTCGAAGTTACAGCTGTGAAAGAGGAAACGAAAGATGGAAAACGAGGGTGGCAGTGGCTGGGGGAGGGGGTGGGGGAAATTTTTTTATTAGACTAATGGTGTTTTTTTGATGACGTATTCTTAAAGTGCTGGATTTTCAGTTGAACTCGAGAATAATTGAATTTATGTAATCTTTTGAAATATTAAGAGGATAATAGAAATTTTTATGGTAGAAACGTTGATTTTCTAAAGTCGAAGTAATTTTTAAATAATTATTAAAAAACATTATTATTAATAATTTTTAGTGAATTACTTAGATGATTTAGTATTTGTAATTTTATTTAATTTTATAAATATAGATCAATATTTATTACGTTTCACAGAATTGAAAATCAAAGTAATCGCTATAGAAATACAAGTTGATCAAATAAAATCCAAATATCATCACATTATCTTGAAAAATGAAAAAGAAAACCAAGATCACATGCACTATTAACTCTTTTGAAATGGTCACTCACTGGACTTCAAAGAACGTGGATTAGTTGAAAGCATAGTGGCACTTTGGTGAACAATCACATGAGCTTTTTCTCTTGCATTTCAGGACATTTGATGCGTTTAATGTGAATTCAGTAGGACGAAGAGAATTACGATAACGCACATCACTCATCTCTCATAAAAATGTTTTCATTAGCCAATATACCTGAGTTTTCCTTTTCTAGCTTGAATGCTTCCGGGGCTCGAATAAATTTCGTGAATTTAGTAATTCTAAAGCACATTCATGTATCTGGAGCATCGTTTAATCTTTTAATATAATAATCGAATTTATTAAATTAAACAATAAATTAATAAAAAGTAGCTTCATCTGTATATTCAAATAGTTTAATACATTCTAAAATATATGTGTAATAATAATATTTTACAAGTGCTTATTAACACATTTGATGAATATTTTTATTTAAACATATTTCTGAATTTTTTATATACTATAATTGCTTATTTTATGAGAAGCGAAAATCACAACTTTATGATTAGCCGTGGAAAAACCACAGTAATTAAAGAACGTGAAACTTTCTCTCCCTCTCTGTCCCTATCTCTCTTTCTCTCTTTCTTTCTATCTTACTCTCTCTCTCTCTTCCCTCCCTCTCTCTCTCTCTCTCTCTGGTTCTCTCTTTTCCTCACGCGAAACACCAGCAAAATGTAAAGGAAATTGCGATAAGAGACCTTTTGCTCATGACGGCAATTGCCAAGGACGAGGACGACGTCGGCGACACAATGAAGCGTCTATTCGCTTGCTCCGGCTCGGTGGTTAGACTCTTTATCCGTCTGCGCGCGTTCACGAAATTCATCTCACGCCATTTACGGGCCATTTCAGTTCCACGCAGCAGCAGCAGCAGAGCATTTACCTCGAACGGAGGTTACAGTACTTTCACTAAATCAGGTTCATCTTCCTTTTTCTCTAATTAAAATGAAGAAAAGGAAAGGAAATTGGAGAAAGGTCAGAAGGCGACAGTTAAAGAACGAGTCATAATAAGCGGCTGTAGCGTTAACGGAGATACGGGAACGTCGCGAAAAAGATAAAGCGCTTGGTAACAAACCAAAAGAATGTATAATTATGTTGAATTAGTCTAATTTTTCTGCTTTCTTGTAAATTTGATAAAAACTGAGAGCATAGTCAATACCAATCTATTACTAAATTCACTTTAGCTAAAAAAAACTACAATAAAAAAATACGATTTTCGTCAATTTTTTACAATATACACCCCACCATTCACCTCAATAATTTAAAAACCTAATTAAATCTATAATAACCATTCGTCCAATTCAAACCACTCTCCAAACCATCAAAAAGAATGTCAGCATCGCAGGAATCGGAATAACGCGCGTGAACCCGCGCGTACACGGCTCGACACCTCCCGGCGTCTCGTCGTGCGTGCCCCCCCCCCCTTCCCCCCTCTCCTACCTTCAGGCCATTTAGCGCGTGGCTCGAGCGCCGGGCGTAGCCTAATTAGCTCGCGGGCGAGCGCGACAACGCGAGAATGCAAGTGAGAGGGAGAGAGAGAGAGAGCTGCCTGACGAGCTCCGCGGGGCGAATCGCGCCGCCGCCGACGCCTCTCGCGAGGGCCGCACGGGACTCGTTATGTGCATGCTCTGCATCGCGCCACTCGAGCGTGTATTCCCGCAAGATGTGCGGCCACCAGTCAGGTGACTCGTTGGGGAATCGTACGGTGCAGGGAGTTTTTTTACGAGGCTTGCGTAGGTAGTATGTCGATTATAGTTGGTGACAGCGGTGGGTTTTTTTAGGAGGGTACTTGATTTTTGGTGGTTTTGGAGAGGATTTTGGTGTGAGGTTGTGTTTACTGATGAAGTTTTTTCAGCAATTCTTGTAAAGACTTAATACCTTTTAAATCCATTTGTTAAAAAAATGTTAATCAAAAAAGTATGAAAATAGAAAAGAATTTTCAAAAAATAATATAAAAATAAATTATCTAGTAATTAGATCTTACTAGATTATTATATCTACATAAATATTTGATACAACAAACTGTGCACTATTTTATTCTATTAGTTAAAATTATACTTTATTTTTTTAATTAAAAATGCTTTTTTTACAATATCATGTTATTACTTCTTGAATTTTCCCTTGCTCTCATTAATTTTTATCCATTTTATTCTACCGCATTTTTTACTCATTTGACATCTTCCCCGTACAGTACACCTGGGTTTTTCTCTGTCTGTGTATAATTTATTCAGTAAGTCAGCGTGCCAAAAGAAAAATAATCTCAGAAGTCGGTAAACTAATTAACAACTGCAGCGTATAAAACTATACGGGTCGGGGTATCTTGCGTAAGTAAAAGCAGATGACTACATGAAGTAGTAGAGGGTCATGTTTAGTGGGACAAAGCGCGACCGGTTCTGTTATGCTGCAGTACATAGAAATGAAATTCCAACGCGCATTTTTCGACATTTTTAATTAAAATAACGCAAAAAAACGTATTAAGAATTTTCCGTTAAAAAATAATAGTTATTTTTTGGTATAAATTATACAATTTATTCGGGTTATTAAATATTTTTCTTTTTAAATGTAATTATGATTCAACAATAAAATAGCTTAATATTTAATTTTGAGTAATAAAATTCTTTTCTTTGTTATAATTGTTTCTCCAGTACTTAATTATGGAATACATTAAAAAAAATTACACTTTTAATAATAGATTACATTAATATGTTTGAGGCTTTTATTATAGTTTTTAATTACTTTTGACGTTTTTTGGATTTCCACCAGGTGTTTTCATTTTAGCTGCTGATATTTCGTGGATAGTACAATCTATTTCATCAGGTTGAACTTGAATCTGATGGTTCAAGCTCTATTGTCACTATTTATATATTACAGTTGAGGTCCAATTAGAGGTTGATGATTCTTGATGGAAGTTTGAAGCTTCCTGTTTAGTCGAAGTCAGTAATTGATCGATGTGTTTGACCAATTAAATGCGTGTTATGTTAGTTGAGGAGTTGAAAGATCGAAAGAGGGATTGCCAAGTTGGGTTCACTACAAAGTCGTTTTCTCTGTTTAGGCTGTTTGGTTGTTTCAGTATATCTTGATCAGATTGACTAAAGATTTCAGAAATACAAAATTTATTACAAATGATGTATGGAATTGGTAGAAATGCAAGAGTTAAGTCAGTAATACATTTATATATGAATATAATATAAATCTACATTGAAAACAATAATAATGATATTCAAGAAATAGATGAATCTTTGGAAAAATTACAATACTGGTTAGTACAAACGCCATATACTCAGAAAATCTAAAAAATGACTATACTTTACTGGAAATTTTACTACAAATGTAGAAAAATTAACGATTCATCTTATAAAATTTCCTATAAAGTATTGTAATTTTTCCAAAATTTCTTATTTCAGTGTTCTTAAACAAAATTTTATTAAAAAACAATTTTAGTAAAATCATAGCTGTGTTTTAAAATGATCCGCAATAAAAATCTTTCCACGATTTCCTTAGTTCCTAAAAGCATCTTAAAATTAGAATATATTTAAATAAACACACTCTCAGCATGAGAATTCCCTAGCTAATCATCCCTTAAACAAACGGACATCTTCTCTTAATACGGAAAATACCCGCGTACTGGACAATTAGCCCGCGGGCTCTTATTAGCCCCTCTTGGTTGCTGGCCATTAAAACCTCGCGAACCGCCGCATAAAAAGGGCGCGTCTCGACGAAAGACGCCTAGACCACCCGAGGCGAAAAGTACTCGCCGCACTTTGACCACTTGGCTTTTCCGCACTAACCGCCGAAAAGTCAAGAAAAGGGTACAAGGAAAAAGTGAGCGGCCCATGCTGGCGTGCAAAAAGGCGCGCCTTTGCTCTACGTGGAATTAGACATTTTCCTAACGCTGGCTCTTTCTCGCTTTCTCCCTCTCTCGCTCTCTCTCTCTCTCTCTCTCTCTCTCTCTCTCTCTCTATCTCTCTCTCTCTCTCTCTCTCTCTCTGTCTCTTTCTCTCTTTCTCTCTACCTGAGTCGCACAGTTAAACGCTTGAGCGTTTTGCCGGGCTTGCTTGTTCGCTTGCTCCCAGGATGCGGCAATTACGCGCTTTGTGTACGAGTGTAGGGAGCTCCGCACTGCGCGCATTCGAGCTTGTAACTCAAGAGATAAGGGAGAGAGGGAAAGAAGGGTGGAGGAAGGCAAAAACGGATGGAGTTGGAATGGTGGAAGCCGACGCGCTCGGCTATGGTATTAAGGCTAGATTACGCTGAAATTTTGTGAAATTAGAAGAAATCGGGGCGCGATGGAGAGAGAGAGAGAATAACAGAAGATAAAAAAGGTTTAAAAAAAGATGAGGCTAGAATCGTAGTGCAGACAAACTTTATTACGACATATTTGTATTTTGCGTAACGTTTATCTTTTGAAAATTTCGGTATTTTTGATGACATATCGAAAGTTTTTTATAACACTGAACAAAACAAAAACATTTAATTTAAAAGAAATTCAAATTTGGTATTGATCCTAAAACAAAGACTTTTAACAAAATAATTTACTATAAATGTCAAATTAGGAAAACAATTAAAGGCAATGTAATTATTTAAATTATATTAAGTCTGACTCAGTTAAGCGTAGAAATAAAATTATAAACAAAATTTAATGCTTGAAGGAGCGTTAACAAGTTTTAAATAATGTACCTAAATTCTGTTTAAATCAAAGTAAAACTACGAAGATTTATTTCCAGTTTAATCTACTCGAACAATGAATCACAGCGAATTCTACCTGTTCATCTACTTAATTAGACTAAATTCGCTCCTATTCTACAATTACTTCGGCGTAGTCGACCCTTAATAAAAAGAGAGAGAGAGAGCGCGCGAAAGAGAGAGAGAAAGAAGGGGACAAATAGAAACACGCAGTGCCACAGAAACAGAGAGAGAAAGAGAAGAGCCACCTGCCCCTGAGAGCCCAGAGTTAGAGTCGTAACAGCGAAGGACGCGCAGAAACAAAGAGCCACAGCCGAAGGATACGACAAGTGCACACAGGGATAAAGGAATAGAGAGAGGGAGGGAGGAAGGGGAAAGGATGCAGTAGACTGCGCTGATGGCGTGCGGCGGTATGCGAACAATCCTGTGTACAAGGCTTGCGGTCGGGTCGCCCTACCGTCACAGTTCCTGCGGCTCCGCACACGTACGGAGTCGGATTCGTACGTAGTATGTCGGAAAGTAACCGTCGAAACGCGACGACGCTCGAAGGATCCGTCTCTCGCGGGGAATTCGAGATGGGTCAGCTTCCGGCAGAACGCTTTATCCGAATGCCTTTTACCCGAGCTTTAGTCTAGTTTTGCGCCCCCGCGCAGTTTTCCGTTTGGCTTTGCCGTTCTTCCGCTGCTTTTTAGTTGGCGCACGATGACTTTGGTATATTTTCGCGTCTCTGATTCTGTTTCGCTTAGTTTCCAAGCGCTGGGTTCTTGCCGTCTTTTAGCTTCGATATTGAGCATTTTTATCTTGAATTGGTTGAATGCTTTTTTTCTTTCTTGAATAATAACTTTGGAATTGATGAGTTAAGTTGTAAAGTTTTTGAATCTTCGCAATTAGATTCGTGATTTAGTTATGTATTTCAATATAGTCGGTGATAGAATAAAATTAATTTATTATTGTCAGAGCCAAGTCCATGATGATCTAAAATCGATAACATCTTCTGATTATCTTCCTGCATAATTTATGTACTTAGGTAATTCTTAGTCTCTTACTAAACAAATAACTATCTACTGAAAACTAATCATACTTGACATTTACTAAAATAAAAATAATTACACTATTATCAGTAAAAAAAAAACACTTTCTCACCTGTCACTCAGATTTCATCCTTAAAATCACACCGCTATACCAACCAAATCTCAACATCCAAGGATACCGCTGTTTCCGTCATTTTCTTTCTCCGCCGATCTCGTCGCGTCTTCACCTCCTCTTTTTCGCGGTGCACGGCACGGCCCGCACGCACGTCGCGCTGGACCTTTCATCTCTTCCTTTTTGGAGCGAACTTTGCTGAAACGACGGCTACGTGCGCGAAGGAAAGGAGCGATTTTCCTGCGCGAGGAGGAGTTTTTTATTGCTCTGCTCCCTTTCTCTCTGCGCACACACTGTCGCTTTTCAGAGCGTACACGCGACTCTTTTTGACGATTGATCGAGGTCCGCCTGTGCGGACCGCGAAAAATTCTCAAGACCTTCCTTGTTTGCTGCTTTCCAGTTTCGTGGCCCTTTTTTGTCTTGGAAACAGGGCAGGAATCGTCATGCCCACGTTTTCGACGGACGTGAGGCAAATTTTTTGCGAATGAAAGAACGCAATTTTCGAGGATGAACACAAGAGATTTCTTATGCGAAACTTGAGAGAATTTATCGTTGGTGGATGTGAGCTGTCAGATTTTTTTTCTTAAAAATGTTTGTTATTTTACTGTTTGCTTCAGATTAAAATAAAGAATAAGTTATTACAGTAAAGTGGTATAAAAAGCCTAAAATAAGATGGATAGTATACAATCGTTCGATTTGTAATTATCATGTTTGTTCAAATTTTACAAATATTGTAATAAAAAAATAAGTAAATTATTTATTATTAATAATTAAAAATAAACAATTAGTAAAATTTTTATTATAATAAAAAATGTATCTGATAGTGAAATTTGTCATTCTTTGACTATTTTCTTTACAAAATAATAAGACTTGAAGATGTCGATGGATGTTAACATTATGATACGCGGATATTGCTTTTTTGAGCTATTGATCATTGTTTGACGGTTTATTGATTCCTTTGATGTATACGAAGAAAGCGCAGCATAGCGCAACTGACCGTCGTTTGTTTGCCAATAAAAACTTCTTGTCCGGTCCTTTGTAACCTCGAGGAGGAAATAAAAAAGGCCGTCCTAGTAGCCTCAGTAGGGAGCGCAACTTCAAAGGAAAAATTCTTTTGAGAAATTGCTTGCTTTTATTATTGACATTTTGATTATTATTTGCTTCCGAATAAAATGAATTTTTTCAAAGCTTTCAGTATAAACCTCCTACACGAGTTACCTTATTTACCTTTCTCAATTTAATATTACTGTTCATAAATTTGATAATATAGTTAAATTAAATTCAAACAGTTATTAAAATATTTGAAATATACTTTCATCAAGATCTTATTTATAAATTATGAAAGCGTTATATAATTTATTGAAAAATAATATTATATACGTATACATTCGATGTTATTATTATAAACTGGGTAACTTTATCTGATCATGAAATTCATGAAAGTAACTTAAATAATAAAAAAAAACCTTGTCTTATAGTGCCCTGAAAGAATTTAATCCTTTTATTGAATATTTATTTAAAAAAGATTTTATACTTCTTCTTTTGGCGAATAGCTATTTGTCCTTTAAAATCTATTGTTTAAAGAAAACTCCTATACATGCTTGAATTTTCTTAGAGAATTTGTGTAAGAATTTATACTGTTACAAATTACACTTACAGTATGATATAAATCCGAACCTACAAACCTATAAAATTTACTTGTTATCCATCTTTTTTGTCTCTTTGCTCGATTACCAAATGAAATCGGTTTTGAACCAGCCTTCCCTATTTGCCTTGCATAATAGCACAAGAAACTTTGCACGACTAGCCCCCAAACACAAAGCTAAAAACTACCCTTAACTTACTGCACAAAATACCATCGTTTACATAAACAAATAATCCCGCTCCGGAATCGCAATTTCCTTGCGCATCGAAACTTCCCGTCCTCTCTGCGAAAATCGACCTTACTCTGACTCTAACCCCGCCACGAAGAGAAATTTCAAGCTTTCCACCTCGAGGCTACGCACCTCCCAGAGTCATCCCTCTCGAAAAATGAAACTCTTCCGCGTCATTAATTTTGCGCGTGTCCCGCAAGACAATTTAAGGCGGCCGCGCGCGCGCGATGTTTTACGTGGCATCGAGCTCCTTCATCAATCACCCGAATTGTCTTAGATCGACACTCGCGCTGCGCCGAGGTAATTTATTCCCCCAAGTCTTGTACACAGCGAGAGCGACACGCGTCAAAAGACGAGCGCGCGCGCCTCTCTCTTAATCGACGCCGCGTTTCTGTGTAAACCCATTGTTCCGCGCGCGAGACGCGGAGATGTCTTGGGAGACATTGCGGTTGGTAGTTTTTCGTAGACAAAGGAGAGAAATGGTAGGTGCTTTTTAGGGACGTTCGATGGAAATGTCGCGCGAGATGAATGTCGAAGCGCTGAGGAGAACTGGAGGCAGAGTGGAGACGAGAATGGAGAAAATAAAATGTTTACAGTGCATTGGTAATGGGATTTTTTGCTTAGAACAAAATAAATTGTTGAAATATTATATTGCTTATCGATACTTAAAATGCCTCAGTCAGTTTGAGAATTGCCATCATGTTTGTAGAAACTGATGAAGTTTGCTTGTTTCGCATGTTTTCTTTTTCGGATTTAATAAGTCGTTTATTTTGTTTACTTTTCTATTTTTTAATTACTGTTAACCACGTAACTACCGTTTATGTGGCTACGATACTCAAAAAAACAATATTGTTAAATTGAAAAGAACTAATCGAAGGTCGAGTTATTTTGGCAATAACGGTAGATCATAGGTATATTATTAGTGGAGCTTTTGCGCACTACGCATGTAGGTAATTATAGAAAAAGCAACAGACACAAAAAAAGACATGGTATTGCTTGTATATCACGGTTAACCAATCAAGGCTCTTTGATTTTACAGTAACAATAGGGACCAATATGATGGCGCGACTGATTTATGCAGAGATTATAGTTTTAAATAATTATTTTTTATTAACAATTAATAGATTTTATTTCAACATAATTAATGATTTTCATATCATATCAGTAAGATTTCTATTTCAAAATTGATTATCTTGCTTGGAACTGTTGTTCATAATATTAAATCTTGTTTGCGTATTCGAAGAAGTTCACTTGGCATAATTCTATAATTAAATGAAGTTCATCGCGGCGGTAAACACGAAACGATACACCGTTGCTCCTAGTTTATATCAGAATATCTCACTTTAATTAATTCCATCATTTAGACGAAAACTTTTAATTACCACATTTATTAACTTTTGTGCATTTGGATATCCATTGTATTATCATAATAAAACTCAAGTCTAATATTAGCTTTCAAAAATAAGTTACTTACCTTTCGTTAAACTTTAAAAACAATGCGAAGTTTAGAAATCTACTGTTATTTCACTTGAATTATATTGGATTATATCGTTAAGTTGCAATATTATGCACACTGCGAGTAACGTAAACAGCGTTAAATCATAAATTATTGGCAAGTTCTTAAAAGCTTTTTTTATTTTTTGTTACAGGACTATTGCGTCTGCAACAGATTTATCAAGGACTGAAGCCAGGGAATGACACTTTTCAGGTTGAAACTGTTAAGAGGATACAAAATGTGTCTGAAGCTCTTGACTTTTTACGAAGCTTGGAAGAAATTAGTCGGTAAGATAAATATTAGCAAACCTTATTTTATTATTTTGAAGTTTCATAAATACTTACGTATAATGGCTATTAATTTTAAATTTAAAACTAAATTAACTTTAACAAAATTTCGTTTAGTTTTTGAAAGCGAGTACAATTTTTTTTGATTTTTGATTTTTAATTTAATAAAATAATAAGATGTTAAAGAATATCCAGTCACGATTACAATTCAAGATTGGCATGTCTCTTGATCCATCCTTTGAAATTAAGTAGCTGGGTATAGACACCAGGGTGTTCATCAGACGCGCATTCATAGCCCCAAGATGTAACACCAACAAGTTTGCCCTCAACCACAGCAGGGCCACCAGAATCACCTTGACAGGTGTCGGTGTCTGGTTCGGTAGCACAGAACATATTTCTTGTAATAACTCCACGTGGATAAGAACTTTCACAATTCCTCTCACCTAGCACGGTGACGTACGCTGTTTTTAAAATGCTGGAGGGTCCTCTTATTCGCTAAAAATTAAACATAAAACCATTTAAAAAAAAAGGCTAAAATGATAACTTTTTGTTGTATTGTGACGTTTTTTTATTAATTTTTTCACGGAACATTATTATACTTAAATGACTGTTCCATCCAAAGTTATCATGTTGTTTAAAAAAAAATTATAATTACTCACTCCTTCTTTTCCAAATCCCGTGACTTGAAGTATATCGCCAGCCTTTGGAAGTTGTTTTGCTACCTCAATCGGTTTTTGTTTCGCGTTAAACTCAATGGGACCTTCGACCTTTTTAAATGGCACATAATGTTTAAAGAATAAAAGATTTAACGCAAGTTTTTTAATGTGAAATAAAAATATATGCTATACACTATACCTTAATTAGTGCGATATCGTTATCATATCTCGATAACTTAAAATTTTCGTGTATTATAGTTTTAACAACTTTATAACGCTGCCCGTGTCCTTGAACAGTTGCACCAGTAAGAATTGATAGAGAATAAATGCTTACACCTTTTTCCGGTAACCCGCTTAAAATAATAAATTTTTTTTCAATTTATAACTTTTTTTGAAATTGAACATTTAACAATAAATCTGTGTATAAAAACTATAACTTTAATTACTCTAAGCAGTGAGCAGCAGTGATTATCCACTCTTCAGAAACTATCGATCCTCCGCATATCGGTGTATTTCTAACATATAGTTGAACCTACAAATTCACACAACAGTGATTTTTATAAATTTTAACAATAAAATTCATAATTTGTCAAAGTTAACGCTATTTCAATATCTCTTATAAAAATCCAATTTTATTGTATATTTATCGCAAAACTATATTTCATATTCTAAAATAAATTCCCGACAAATCTTTTCTGACTATTTTGATATAAACTTATTAATACTTACCAGATATGGTGTAGCTTCTATTTCAGTATATTCGCCTCCCACAATCGCATCTTTTGAGTCTTCATTAGGATTTTCTATAAATCAAAAAGAAAAATCACATTAATCTTTGTAATAAATACGTTTATTTATTATTATTATAATATACCTCCTAATATCGTATTTTCGATGTCCGAAACATCATCTAAACAAAATTATAAAAAATATTAGTACCATATTTAGATTTATTTGATATTTTTTGTAAAAAGTGTACCGGTTGGAAAGCAATTCCCTCCAAAAATTAGGAACAATAAACATATAATTTTCTGCTTCATACTGGTTACAAATAAGAAGTAAGTTTATCACTTTGCAAATACGCTTATATGTAGATCGTTCACTGTCGTAAATCTTGCACGTGCAATAGCTGTTAAATACTTTTTTTTTTAAAACTAATGATTTTATTGCTATATAGTGCAATTTAACGTGAACAGGAAAAAAAATGTTGCTTGTCAAATATTTATTTTTCGCTTTTTATTTAATTCAAACCCATGCAGAAATCACATTGGATTTCATCCCAAGATTCCTATTGGGAAATCCCACGTCCCTGTCAAAATCACCGTATTTTACATAAGGCATTGCGTTTAAGTGTGGGACAAAATCGGACCAGGATTCGATGGGAAATCCTTTCTCCCTATAAAAATTCCCAGATATTTCTGCATAGGAATATTTTTATTAATTACTATTAATATTTGATTTTTAAGTATGAAATTAAAAAAAATCTTTATTTTTTATTATATTTTCTAAGCTCGGCCCTATATGATAAAAGTAACATCATTTTTAAATCCTGATATTTCATTAAACGCAA
>JAPYZA010001043.1:0-56748 GCA_030522685.1 Eupelmus azureus | reverse complement strand
ACACACACACACACAGATCTAAAACCCGACCTTCTTCATTTGCAGCTGTATGGCATAGCAATCGAAGCGAGGCGACTCGGAAATCGTCTTGGCTTTGACGTCAGCGGGTCGCGCGCTGAGTTCGATTATATGCGCTTTCTGCGCGGATGGATATCCTGATGGATGACGCCGAGTGAGACAGGTTTTTGGACACTTTTAAATTACGCCGCACCGGGGGAGAATAAATGGGGAGTGATCCGCGTACGCGGGAGACGGAGAATCTTTTTGTCCGATGCACCCCCCGCAGCTCCGGGATTCGATTTCTGCCGTTATGGCTGCTGCCCTGGGCTTTATCGAGTGTAGTTTGACTTGCCGAAGATTGATTGTTGGGCTTTTTATTTCGGATTAGAAGCTAGCTAAAAATACTTTCGATATCGAATAAATAAGAAGAGCTTAATAAATCTCACGGCTCAACTTTGCCGAGAATCCAACAGAAAATATAATTCACCTCGCATTTTTCCTTTTCAAATCACTCCCTATTTTGAATATCCCATTCCCAGCGTCGGCGCGATTTAGTTTCCGCGTCGTACCCGCTGAAATTTGGCTCGCCGACAGAGACGCGCCCGACACATCGGGTATCAAGATCAGACGCCGGCTACGGTGCAGCTTCTCCAGCCAGACTCTCTTAATTGAACAATAGAACTCGAAAATCGTCTTATCGTCGCGGCAGTTACTGCTAAAGCGCCCCGGCGATCTAATTATCCCGGTTCCGTGGCGCATAAACGGCCGGCCATGTGCCGCCCGTCGCCTGGCTCGGGTTTATACGTGTATATACTGGCTGAGCTGCTTTCTGCCTCGGTGGGAACTTACGCAAAGTTAGACGCCAGGCGTGAATAGTTTGGCGCCGCTTTTTCCCGGCAAATTCATTTTAAACTTTGGAATACTTTGCCTTTGGAAGCTGCCTGATATAAATATTTTCGTTAATAATTCGTTTAATGATTTTGTTTTTTAGGGCTGATCGGGGAAAATTGTTGGACGTAATTGAGATTGTTTTAAAGGGAAATTTTTGGAAAAAAGGACGCGTTCATCTACTACTTAAAATTACATGGCATATTTTACACTTAGATCTGCTGAATTCAAATATTTATTATTCAAAGTACTAAAGTTTATATAACAATATACTGAAGTGGCATAGTTAATAAATTTATAAAACTTTTCGTACAAAGTGCTGTAACAAAATTTTAATAAAAAAGTATGCACTTGGCAATAGAGCCGTATACAACACAGCTGCATTTAGGGCATCGTAAAATTGTCAGTGTATTCAACTATAATGCAAGCAAACTTTTAACTTAAAAATTTAAAGACGCGCTCGACTTTCCCCGACGAAAATAGCCCCTGAAAATTTTGCATAATATTTCTCCTGGCTGGAAAATCCCCAGAAATAATGGAGGAATCTCAAGTTTTTATAATGTTTTGTTTTCCCCGGAGGGGGAAGCTCGTAAGTGAAGTCGTTAAGCACGTAGCTCGTTGACGCCTGCTTAGACGCGGGGTCTAGGTAGAGCTGCTGAGGCCGCGGCCAACTTTTCAAGGCTAATAAGCCAGCCAGAAAATTCAAGTTCCCGGACACTTTTCGCCTCGCACGTGTCAACGATATCTCACTCTCCGGCGGCCGGGCGACACGAAAAACAAGCCCACAGAGAGATAAAAGCGTGCGGTTACCAGCTGATTCCGGGCACGAGTTGATGCACAAGGTCATCGCAGAGCGAGTAAATGAAATATTCATGAGGGCAAGCTGCAGCTGCCTGGCAGCTTTTTTGACGGATGCCCAAGGTGACGATGTCGTTAGTGGGTTTTGATGTCTTGTCGATGTATGTCTTTCTTATTTTCTGAATCAGTGTGATTATTGTTTTCTTTGTGGAAAGTTTTGCGAACGTTTAATTACGCGAAGGCAGTGCTGCTTGCTACATCTCAATTTTGTGGTTTTGTTTTTGATAATCACGTTATGCAATACTAAATTGAAATCTCCAGTAAGTTATAATTGTTTGCTTTTCAAATTCAAAAGTGAAAATTTTAGTTTAAACCAGTTCGCCGAGAGATTACTTTCAACTCAATTATAAGTTTCATTCGTAAGAGGTCAGCAAGATATCAAAGCCATTCGGAAATTACAAACTTAACGAGCATTCATTAAGACTTGAAAAAACGTTATCCATATAAAAATTTCGAAATTAAAAACGCTTACTCAAGTCATTTAAGTCAGCCCGGCAAATCAAAATCAGTCCATCATTTAATTATAAAGTAACTTCCTCCTTTACTTTCGTATAACATAATGATCATAATAACAGGACTCCGCAAGCTCCATCCAATTATCCTGCGCTTCTAGGAAACTCACTCTAGCAAGCTCGCAAAGTACAATGCGCACTCTCTGAATATTTTCTTTTTTACGCTCCTCTCTTTCTCTCTCTCTCTCTCTCTTTTTGTTTTCTCCTCGTGCTGCACCTTTTCTTTGTCACTCGGGATGTTGGCCCCTGAGTGAAGCTCATAATACCCTCCCCCATTTTTATGTTTGCAAGCTCAAAGGAAGCTCTCAGTCTGTGATTTCGCTGGCTGCGCTAATGTTAAACTTAAAATTCTCAATTTTCACACACAAGCACTGCATGTGAAACTGTATTTCTTGCGAAGATGATGCTGGAGTGTATGAGATTATTGTGTACTTGAGAGCGTCAAAGAAAAGGACGTTTGTTTTTTTCTAATACATATAATATTCAATAGAAAAGATAGTATCTTATTTAAATTGTGAATATATTTTAAATATTGATGATATAATCATGTATATAAAATATGTACTAAAAAAATACAAGTTCTAGAAATTCTCAATATTTCTAATTAATTGTAAATAATTATGACAGAGATAATTAATTGTATAAAACAAAACTCACATTTAAATTTGAGAGAAAGGGCTCTTATCTTAATGAAAACAATTAAACTTTATAGGTTTAAACCGAACTTTAATAAACAATATTCCCTGGTTTTCGTTTCCAGCAGCTTTATTAATTAGAAAATTATATTGTACTTACTCCAACATTTTAAGATATAATAGCATTACCGAACACCTTTCCTATAAAAGAGTTCGAAATTAAAATCTTCGCGTCTCATGCAGGCTTCGGGCAAACAAGTTAAAACTTTCCAGCGGAATGGCTCCATCAAAGGCGCAAATTAAGCGGCCCGTTTTATGAACTGCCTTAAGTGTTCCCGGCGACTCCGCCTCTTACCCAGCGCAGAAAAATCACATTGACAGAGAGAAAAAAAAAGTGATTAACTTGCCCATCCTCCCTCTCCTCAATTTTTAAACATCCGGCTGAGCCAGAAAACGTCACCTCCTTTGAAAGTCGCGGCACGAGGAAGTTAAAAAGACAAAGGAAGATAATGAGTCTTTTTCGTCGCCGGCCGCTCGCTCCTTTTACCTTAGCGCTCCGCGCGAAAAACGCAACGCGCTATACGCGCGCTAATTAAAATCAGAGCTTCGCAGCGCGTAAGTACAAAAAGGAGCAGTTAGACAGGCTTGACGAGAGCGGCGTGATATGGATACGCAAGCGAGCAGGGAAGAAACGACGAGATACAACTCGATGCCGAGGCGAGAAAAGCGAGCGTGCGAGCTTGACGAATGACGAATAATTGACGCTGCCAGCTGAGAATGCGTGAGTAGAATGCCGGGCAGTTTGGGTGGGGGAAGGTCCTTTGATGTAGATTACGCGGCTCTCTTTGCAAAGGCAACAGATTGGGGGAGAGGAAAAGAGAGTGTGTTTTTGTGAATTAATCTTTTAAGTCGTCGCTTTCTTTTGCTCTGTTCGTTTCGGAGCGATTGACGATGAATAGCTTTGTAAGTGTACACATTTTTAATACAAAGATATCGTTGCGAGTGTTTGTGAATTCTATTTCACTTGAAAAATTTTCTTACAAAAACGTGATATACGCAAAAACAAAGACGACCTTATTCAAACGTGCGCGCGAGTAGCTTTCCAAGTTAACGTTTCACTTAAAGTTCGCGAGATAAAAGAAAAATATCACCGCTTAATTAACGAAGCTTCATCCCCCGGCCATTATTCAGATTTCAAAAGGTTAATTAAAATCATGAAAGACGCGCTTTGCGCAGTTCCGTAAAAAAGACTGACAGCAATATTGTTCCCACGTCGCTTCTGTATCGTTTCGTCAACGATAAGCCTCTTTTTCGTTTCTTCAACTCCGACCATTCATTAAAAACGCAAAAAGCAAAACGAGCTCCGCGCATCTCTCTCTCTCGCGCGATCTCTTCATTTTTCAAAGCTCGCCTCGCTGTTTACCGTGGCGCGGATTCCTCGTTGCGTGAATAATGAGAGAAAGGGGCGGCTGCTGACTCGGGGCGCATAAAGTTTTAACGGCGCGCGGTAAAAGGTCGCAGCGCGACGAATTCACAGGGATTAATAGAACGCTGGGGACAAAGGCGCGTTTGGCGAAGATATATGAGGCTGCGCGCGGCCGCTCGGCGAGAGGACTACTTGACGTTTATTGTTACTCGACGAGCGAATTGTGCTATCCCGGTACAAATATTGTCGAGCCGCTGCGCTGGCTCCTCGAGCTGAGATGAGACGAGTGTGTGTCTGTCTGGATGTGTTTTTCCTTTTGGTTGGGTGCGGCGCGAATCGCTGGGAGGGAAATGGAGTAGCTTGGGTATCGAAGGCTCTTGTGTGTGTTTTTATTGTCGTGATGAATGTGCTTAGAGAAGTGTAGAGTGCCTGAAGAGGAGAACTTCTCTGTGCTTTGTTGTTTGAGTGAGTAGGATAATAATTTGTCTTTAGTGATTAATATGTGTTCGTGGATTTATAAAAAAATGACTTTTATCGGAATTGATTGTAGATATGACTAATTAATACATAAATGTTATCCTATTGTTAAATGCATAGCTTATGCTAATTTCGTAGTTAGATGCGCGGTTCTCTAATTAGATCGATCGTAAGACCACAACTATCTAAGTAGTGTAGGTCAAGCTTTGGCCAGCCGTAACGCTGCCAACACACTTGTACGGCTTATAGGTTAATACTTTGAAAATACAATATCGTATTTTCCATTCTATTCAATAATTTGTGTTTCCACCTTCCTCCGTGTATATATGTATATATTTATACGAATTTTCGTATAACTATTCTCAAATCAAAATTACTATCCGTCCATCACCGAGCTCCGGCAATCAATCGCATTTTCATCTGGAGCCGCCTACGCGCCCAGGCCATTAAACCGTGTGCTCTATATTATAATACTGCGTCGAAAGTTTTGGGCGCGACTATATATACACCGATCGCGCTAATTAACGCGTCCTCGTCCGGCCGAGCGGCTAATTGAATTTCATCGGGCTACGAGTCGAATGACGGGGCAAGACTATCGTGCGACGTTAATCGCCGCTGCCAAGTAAATGATTATTTTGGGCCGTTAGATATGTTTGTTTAATGGTAACGGTGCGTGTAGTCTTAGACGTCAAGTAAACAAAGTTTATTATGTAAGAGTTCTACGAATTGAGCGCTGGAGTTATGGTTTTTCTATTAGCTGATTTCTAATTCTAATGACTTTAAATTAGTTTTAATTTTTGCTGCGCTCTTGTTGTATAAAATACTAATTATTTTCATTAAAATTATTAGTTCGTATGTATATGAATATTAAGGAGTTAAAAACGATCTTCAACGAGCCAAGGAGTATGTTAATATCTCGTCGAATTGAACTACCGTTCCTCTCAAAATTTAAGTAAAAACAAAAATGACATAATTCTTTATATAAGAATGTAGTTTTTGTTTTTATTTGAGCCTTGAGGGGTGCGATAGTTGAATAGTACATTTCGACATCGGTGTAGAAGTTGATTATTTATGAGAAACGTTTTTCACCCGAGCAAAGCGGGGGAGAAAAGTCTCAGAAGGTAAATAATTAAATTACATAGAAGTATCGAACTTTAATGTGTACACGAGAGTCAAAAAATCTTGCTAAAGTCGTGATTTTCAGATTCGAGAGGTATAAAAACTAATCGCATATACCTTGGAAAAATTGTCTTTAATAACTAAAAAATAATAATTTACTTACACTAGTATTATTAGAAACCTAATTTAAAGACATAACTGAAAAAAAAATATTAATTTATTACATTTGGTTTTAACAAATAACTCACTATAATGAATACTATTCTCATTTAAAACATTACTCCTAAAATAACTCAAGAAAATCAATCAAATATTCCTGCTCATTCCAAACTCCAATCCATCAGCCAAATCAATATCAACAAAACGAAAATTTCAAACCGACGACAAGCATACACGCTGTCTTGGAGAAAAGCGTGTTCGCTCCTCGCCGTAAACTCGAGACGAAACGCGATCCAATACGCGTATTGTTTACGACTGAGCAGCAGCGGGCTTAAACCGAAGCTCTGCGAACGCGACTGGATTTCACGAGGATCTCGTATGAAAATCGCGCATGTACAACTCGCAGGTGATCCAGTTCCACGAGCCGGCTGATTTCACTTCGTGCGCGCGGACGAATTCAATGTACAGGATTTGCAGGACGCTGAATTTTTATCGTTGGATTCATGGTACGAATCATCGTTTTATATTAAAAGTTATGTTTGCGGGGGGCTGGGATGGAGTTCGGTAAAGATTTGGATTCGAATGAAAGTTTATGGGTAAGGTAATGGAATTTATATAGCCCATGGAGTAAAATATAAATGATGCAGGATTTATGTTATTAGCGCTCGTGTGTTTGTTTGAATGTGAAAAGTGTGTTAATAAAGATGTTAGTTGTATGAATAATTTAATGGAGAGCACGAGTTGAATGAGCGATTCTTCCGTCAAAGATTAATGTCGGAAACCTGCGGCGTGTCGTATACTTTATGAGATTTCATGAATATAGATAAAAGCGTTTGACTTGAGGAGATGGGCGCCTTACTTGAGAAGTACTTGTTCAAACTTTCCGAGATAACCTAGATAAAATTGACTCGAAAAGTCTGCAATATTACATACGATAGTTAAATTTTGTTAATCTTTCTTAATTTTTATATGGCATTTTTCTTAATTTACAAAGAAATTAAAAGTTTTAAAAATCTTGCAATAAAATTTCCAGTGAATACTACACTAAAAAAAGTTAATTACAGAAAGTCATAAAAAATCCATGACTATCCTGTCGACAATACAATCTATCGGCGAAGAAAATCAAGCCAGCGCAGGTAATGAAAACACTTTGTCGCTCGTGCTCTATTTGTACCATTCAGCAACAAAGCAGATCTAAAATGCCAAGCAGGAAGAGAGCTCAGCACACACATACACACACAGAGTTCCTCATCTCGCGGACCATAAATAACGTTTTCAATTTGTCCAGTTCCTGCCGACGATGGCTTTACAAATAAGCCGGGAAATTACCAAGCGGCCTTCCCTTATCGCAAACAAGAATCCATCACCTTGATTATGCCAAAAGAGAGAGAGAGAGCAGCCGTCGACATCCGGAGAAACGAATTTTTTCTCTCCCCCTTGGCTTTCCCTGAGAAATAGCGCGCGGCACGCAAACTCACGGGCTTCTGAACTATTGCGATTTTATTTCGTCCCCGGCGCGCGCCAATTTTTGGACTCGAAGAGAAAGCTCGGGCCTTTTTAGCGGTGTGACTTTTAATTGGGTGGCTCGAGGGAAAAAGTATAATAGAGAGCCGGGAGCGAGAAAAATTCGAGTAATCGAGGAAAATTATGTAATGCTGGCTGAAAGTTTCGGATTGGAATAATCTCGGTAGGGTAAGAGGGTCCTGGAAAATGTTTTGCGCGTTATATTTGTAATTAGAAGCGAGACGTTTGCAAAAGTTTCGAGACTTAATATTTCCACTTGTTGCCACAATATTTTTCCGTTGAAATAATTTTATTTATTTGGAATGCAACAATAAATAATAATAAAAATGAATTCTTTTTTTCTTTTAATAAGTCACGAATCAAGAGACAAATTTTTCTACATAAAAAATTATATAATTGATATTTTTTGCAGACTTACTATAGCTTCATATAAATTACTAAACTTAATTATAAATTTGAACGATTAAACTTTGAGAGTATATCAAATTCTTGGAACGACAAACTATTTTACGCAAAAATAAACGTAAAGTCAAACTTTTGAGTAAAATATATGAGTTCATGTATTAAAAATGTTGAATTTTCCTTTAGCACCAACCGCTGCATCAAATAAATATCGCTTCTTACAGCTCCCTTTTTAATACACTCCAGCCAAAGAAAACACTGAAATATTTTTCCTCCGGCGCTCCTAAACCACAAGCGTCCATCCAACGGCTCACATGATCCGCAAATAAATTCCACAAAATAAACGTCCACACGTAGCTCCTCCCCGTATCTTCCTAAATCTCGTCTATCTCCACATACGGAAAACTTCAGTGGATAAAATTTGTGTCATCCCGCAAAACGCAAGATCATTTTTCTATAATACGCGCGTGTGTCTCGTGATGTATCGTCCTCCCCATCTTTTGCAACGCGTACGTTTTTACCCAAGTTTTTCGAGTGTCGAGGAAGCGGAGGAAAAATGGGCCGTCCTCGTAGGTATAGGTGCTACGAGCGAAGGGATAAACAAATGGGCTGCGTGAATTTAAAGGATGTTTCTATTTTCGGAGAAAAAGAGAACGGACGTCACACTGCGGCAATCGATTGGTTTTTTGGATCCTTTTTGCTTTTGTTTTCGTTTACGTTGCTTTGGGATGGCTTAAAAGAAGAATGGAGAAAAATGTTGCTTGTGTTTTGCAAAATGGGTCGCAAAGTGTACATAAAGCCCTTTAACCGGTGAGCTGGCCGAAATAGGCCAGTCTTGTTATTGTTTCTTAAAATGCAAATGCGACCGATGAAAAATTGAAAGTATGTAAATGTATACATATAACACATATATATTTTAGTTTTAATTTTTTATAGATAAAGTTTTAGTAAAAATATTTTCTTTATCGTAAGATATTCAGTAGAATCAATTAGTTGTTAAATATCATTTTGTAAACGTTCAGGGTGACTGTTTTCATTATTTATTGATAGTATCGAGCTTTTGATGTGTATCAATATCGCAATATATACATGAATGCAAATATTAACCAATTGGAAATTATCAGTTTGAGTAGACTAATATTCGGTTTCAGTTAAACGATAAAATTATTTATGTTTTTATTCCAATAATTTCAATCCGAAATAATAATTGAAGAAATTAAAAAAAGAACAATATGTTTATTTATTTATTTATTTATTTATTTGATAATAAACGGGCTATCTAGCCCTTTTACAAGAATATACAAAGTTAGAGTATGCGTAAGCTTGCCAGCATCCAAATATGCGCAGATAAAGATAAATAAGTACTATGTTGCTGTAAAATTTGGAATATATATGATCACATCTATCTTGATACAAATTATTTCTTTTAAGAAGTCAGTTGTTGAAACCATTAACCTCTTAGAAATTTATTATTTTATTAGTATGCAGTTATGTCACCGTATATTTCTAGTTATTACCTACTGTAAAAAGACTTTATGCACGTTGATGATAATAACATTAAATTAAATAAAATAAAATTAAATTAAATAAAAATTAAATAAAAATTAAAAATAATTTATAAACGAAACCAAAGTGATAGAAAAATTCTTCAAAAAAGGTTCAACAATACATAGTGAGAAAGTAGATCTCGTGTATTTCAAGTATTACTTTTTTTGTGTATCAAGGCAATTCTTTATATCAGAAATAGCTAGATCTCAGAATAAAAATGAAATTTTCAATAAATCTTATCATTCAATAATCTTATTCAATAATTTTATTTTAAAATAAAAATTTATGAAATATTTTGTAAATACCCATCGAATATTTTTTTAACTAATACCCAAAATTCGAACCCTCTCAAAAATATCAAATCAAGGCCTCCACCTGTCACGAAATCCAAAAACATCAGATAATTTAAAAAACCGCCCCTGCCACCTGAAAAATTTACGAGCCCAAACCTCGTCCTCAATCTCATCCCTTAATTTCCGCCGTCGACGCTCGCACAAACACTCCATAGCAACGAACTTTCACCATCTCGCAGAACTCTCAGCCGCAAGCTCTCGGCAACCCGGAACAAAACGTCCCGATGCCCTCTTCGGCCGGAATAAAATAAAGCGTCCGGCGCGCTCTCTTTGAATAATAAATCTCGGCAGCTGAAAAAGTGCGCCCATCGGCGGGAAATTGAAAAGAGGAGGGCGCGCGCCTGACGAGGACAAAAAGTTCGCGGTCGTTAAGTTGTCGGGGCGCGTGTACGTGACTCGAATCCCGCGGCTGAATTTTCATTCGGCCGGCAATCGCGCCGCCGGATATTCCGTTGTCCCTTCCCTCTTTCAGCAGTCCTGAAGCGAGGTTTTTGATCCGTGGCCCTCCGCGACTTTCTCTCCTGCGCGTAAATTTTCTCTCTTCATATATATCTCCCTCTCTCTCCGTGGTTTTACGAAATTACTTCTTTTTTACGAGTGCCTTCTCGTGTCTGCGTATCTTGCCAGCGAGTTTATGCGAGGGCTGCACTTTGCATTCATAGCGCAAACTTGCTTTCGGCTGAAAATTTCCGCGTTGCACTTTGTCTTGGGGCCATTTTTTTCTTAACTTTCTCGAAATAGTAAACTGCGGCTGCTCTGCATCTTTTTCTCCTTCCCTCACCGGGGCTTCCTATTTGTATCCGGCCATCTCTCTTTGCATTTTTTACGAGCGCTATGAATTTTTTAGAGACTTTTTCTCTTTTTTTCCGTGTATTTTCTTTGTATTTAACATGGTCCGCATTTTTCATTGCGCATTTTCCTGTTTAAGGATGCTTTTTGTCAATCTATATTTCTCTGTTTCCCTAATTTGCTGCTACTCTTTGATACATATGTATTTTTTTATGAAAAGTTAACTGTTATAAGAATACAGAATCATACTAATGATAGGTAAGGACATTTATTTACAAATATACTTTTCTCTAAAATTCAGAATTGTACACTCTGTCCTTTAAAATATAAACACCCCAAACTAAAACAAAAAAAAAAAAAAAAAAAAAAGAAATAAAACCTTTCTGAGCCTATAAACACGTCCTATTGACCATCCCTCTATTTCCGAAGCCACGCTTTTTTCCTCCACTCCAGACAATGATTTAGCTTACTGCACGTGGATTCCTTGCCCGAGCTCATAAATTTCGCATTCCCGCGAGCACGCGCCTTTTTTTATCCCCCGCATTCCCTGTTTATTTTCCCTCAGCTTCATTTCGCTTTCTCTTTCCCTCTCCCTCTCTCCTCCGTTTTTACCATTTCTATCAGCACTCACGAGGAAAGCCGAATTTCCGCGGTGGCGGAAAACGAACCGCCCGAGGCTCTCGTCCCTTTTATTTACGAAGGCTCCAGCAGCCAATCCTATAGGACTCCGGCGTTGACTGTCTCGATTTTTTCCCAATTTTCGAAACCCTTCGCTCGCGCGTGATAAAGAGAGACGCGCGCCGCAAACTTTGTCTTCGCTCTAGTGTAGCTGCGGGCGGGAATTTTTCTATTTCTGTCTGCGTGCTTCCGCGGCGAGGCGCCAAAAGAAATCGAATCAAAATCAATTTCGACGTCAAAGAAAAGCCGCGGCGCGCGCCCGTTTGTTGTTTTACGTTTGAGCTGGCTGTTTGTGCAGATGCCTCAGACAAGGTTATAATGTACGTGTATGGACTGTTATTCGACGGATCTGATCAATCCGTTTCCCTTTAAATTTTTTAGCCGCTTTTTTCGAGTTTGGGGTTTGTAGATAAAGGTAAAAGCTTAGAGTTGTTTTAAATTAAAGTGAGCAAATGTTTGCTGTATAAACTCACGAGAATCATATAATTTTGCAGCATCGTGCTGTATGTAAAATATGTAATTAACATATGAGAATATTATTAAATCTTCTATTTATTAAAGCAGACGTATTTGTTTTCTTTTCGAAATACTGCGTGAAATGTAACGTTAGAAATATTAATGTTGAACGTTCAAATATAAATATTACTTTATTATCTATCTAATACTGTTTTCAAGCAATTTTTAACAACTATAACGGAACTGCAATAATAAACCTCAACTAGCCAGCGACAACATAATAAAAAAAATTCATAGCAAGCATAAACAAAATGTTTTACAGCACATCCAGCTCCAGCAAAAACACGTGCTCACGAACTCCCAGCGGCGACCAAAATAATTGGCACACGATCTCGTCGTTATATACATCCACTACCGTTAAATCCCCAACAATGTAAAAATCCTCTTTACAAAGATCGCCAGTCTCCTTTCGCATCCACGCATCCTTTAAAAAACAGCACTCGAAAAAAAATCCTCGCACTGCTCGAGCGATTTTAAATATTTCAAGCTGCGCGACCGGTTTATGAAAACGCGCGTCACATGAGCTTGCGTCGCGGCAAATCCTGTAAAAGTATTATCGCGGATTTAACGGGCAAGGGATAAACGGGCGACTGTGTAATTCGCGCCCGGCAGCGCGCGGACGTGAATTAATGAAAGGGATCTGACGAAAAATGCCGGGAGCGGGTCAAAAAATTTGCCAGCTCGAATACGGCCGGGATTATTTATGCTGGATCAGCCGGGGGTAACCCGGGTATTTTCGTTTCGATGCGCGGGATATTTCGGATGTCTGTTCGGATAACGGTTTGCATATTGTTTTCGCGGATTTACAGAATGTTTCTTTCAATGTGACAGTTCTGAAGATGGAATATTTTTAAAAATTCGATATTGTTACAAAGTATTTCTAGAACTTTCGTCATTATTACTCGATGACAGTTTAACCGTGAATTCGAATCAGCCCCAACAAGCGCAATTTGATGTTCATGCCCGCCAAGTCGGCCACTCCCAAAATCAAATTCTCTCCCGGAGCTCCCCGAACTCCTCGAAACGAATCCAATTCAAAGTTCCCGGCTCATTCAACGGCTTCTCGACTTACCTGTCTCTGATTAATACTCGATATCACAAAGGACGCCGGGGGTGCTCGATTTCCATACACTCAGCGAAATCAATGGGCCAGCGCCAAGTCAATCGAATGCAAACGCGCTCCCTTACTTTAGCGGCTGCCACGAGAGCGTGAAGTTATGTGCATATGCATGTTGCTAAGGTGTTGGGGGAATAGTGTCTGGGAGGTAAGCGCGCCAGGGAGTGAAAGGATGTGTAGTAAGTTAGAGGTTTACAGGGGAATGAAAAGGGGATAAAGGCGAGGGCTGTTCTTTTCTGGGTACGGAGTTTTCGGAGGATTTTGAGAATACAAGTGGGTGTGGAGAGGGGTTTAAGGTTCTACGTTGTACGAGGGATGCGGGAGTACAATTGTGAGAGGAAGGCTTTTGTGCAGTTTATTGTTTTGGTATGTATTTTTTTAAAATTATTATTATTATTTGAAAATTAAATGATTTTTTTATTATTTTAAAATTTATTGAAATCAGTTCCTAATTGAATTATAAAAATAAATAAAGTACCGAAATAAATAAAACAAAATAAATATACATGATTTATTTCGCAAACAAAATTATTTTACAAAATGAAGGGTTTAAAAAATTTAATCGCCAGCGCATCCTTCGGCCAAGGGTGTTCCGTAAATTAATTTCTTTTTCCCTAAAAATAAAAATTTAACGGACGCACTAAACCAAATTCTATCCACGCTCAACACGCATCGCATCTTCCGGTCGAAAAACTGACGCTGCACATAAAAAAAAAATTTCGCCCAGCTGAAAATTCATTTCAATGAAACTTACAAAAAAAGAAGAGCGCGCTCAGCTGCGGCGAGCTCCAAAAATCGTTCCATTTGTCAAATGAAACGATTCCTATACCTCCAGCAGCTGACCTCAAGCGCAGAGCGAGCGACCCTTTTCAGCGAAGCCGCACACGCCCACCGCGCTCCGCTCGAAAAATTAATCGCCCCAGCGATCAAAACGAAAGCCCGCCGAGAGAAAGAGATATAGAGTCGCCCGCGAGTTCACCAGCGTCAGCTCGAGCAAAAAATCGGGGGGGACGAAGGGCAGCCGGCCGATGAATTACCGCTTTCCACTCTGTCCTCGGCCGGCCGCGCGTGTGTTTTACAATTCGCGTATACGCGCGGGCAGCCAGCCAGGCGTTTGTCAAATCGGCGCGAGGTGTAGGCCCGCGAGAGCTTTACAGTTGCGCGCCGGCCGTGACAATTAATATTGCCCAGTCGCGCGAATATCGATGCTAGTTTGTGCCGGGGCACGGCGTTACGCTGGAGGGGGTGTCTATTTTTGGAGGAATTCGGCGTGCTGAATGTTTACTTGGCGCTTTTTATATAGGGTGCCTTTTTGTTCGGGTATTAATTTATTTTTGGAGGGTTTGTTTTCGAGGGGTATATAATTTTAACATGTGCTAAAAGCTGTAGTGTTCCAGATTTAAATATAATTGTTCGTCGGTAGGTGAATGCTTAACTAAAAATAAACAAATCGAAATTTAATTTTAATTTATAAAGCTTTCTGTTTGAATTGACTAATCGATTCCTGTAAAACTGGGTTAAAAGGTTTTTAATGGTTAGAAAAAGAAAATTGATTTTTGTCTTACCGTACGCGTCTGTTTCTACTTAATATAGATTGATGTTTTATCCGAGTAATTCAATAAAGTATTTGTAATCTAGTTTTTTGTTTGGGAAATTTTCCAGATAAAAAACCCCGCATTTGTCTAAAGTTTGTTCATATTACTTTTATTTTTAAAGCTGAAAAAGTTGTATAAATATAATCTAGCTCGTTCCGCCGCGCCGTACCAGCTTTTTGCTAAAAGTGATTCCAGCTATAAAATAAAAATAAATCAGCTACAATCCCATCCAGCTCCAAAAAAGTCATCTCACGTCCTTAATCCTACTCTCCGAGTTGAAAATAATCACACAAACAAAGAAAAGCCTCGCTCCTCCAGTACACTTTTTCCCCGGAATCTTATTAGCAAAGCAAATTCGCGCGGAAAACAAAACGCTCCTTTCCGGCATTCAGTGAAAAGGTAAATAAAACCAGAGAACGCTATATTTATTACGCTTTTTCGCCGAGCGGCGGGTTCGATTTTAAATCTCCTTTTTCCCCCGGCCGTCTCTTGCGGAGCTCGTGCGTCTTATCGCAAGAGCCGCGATTCTTATCCGGCGCTCCGGAGGTGGAAGCTGCTTTCGGAAACTCGTAACGTTTACCGGGGAGGAGCGAGCCTTCGATCCGTCTGTACGTTAATCCCTGCGGCTAAATTGCAGCGCGGGAAACAAGTGCATTCCGGGCTCGTGTAACGGGGAATTTTTTTTGGGATTGCTTGTTGTTAAATGTAGATTGGAATGTAAATGCGAGATTGGGTTTAGATTAGTCTGAGAGCGTGGGAATGACTTTTGCTTTTATGAGAATTCTGGAAAAAGTATATTTTCGTAAAATTGAAAATAGACACCAATTACATTTTTATAATTCGGTTTTGTTTTAAAATCAAAATTTTTTAATTCGGATAATTTTGTGGTACAGATATTTGTAATTATTTACACAGTATGTATTTTTTAATGTACTAAAAAGCTTTTCGATCCAAAATGTTTACAATTTAATAAATATTTTACCAGTTACTTATAAATCGTGGCTACATTGTTACTGATAAAGTTATTTACGACTATACTCTATTTTCAGCCTTTATGCACATTAGAATCTTCATATTCATACATATTTACACGTGTTCAATCTTCATCGCACTGGACTTGCGCCATTTACAAACCGCGGATAAATCAACATCAAATTGTATAAATAACACATGAAGCCATTTCTTGTGCACTATATCATACCCTCATTATTCGACTCTAAAATTTTAATTTATTACTTTTAATTTTTTAATATTTCATCGGAATTCTTTACCATCCAACGTACGAACAAAAATAAACAAATAATGAATATTAAATATTGAAAATAAAATGATTTAAATAATAAATTTTCCAAAAATACTAACCAACAAAATTAGAAAATGGCAAAATGAGAAAAAATTGAAAATTTTTGCCTTGTCAGCTTTCAAAAAAGGAAGCATAACCTTCCCAGCTCTATTTCACTCTACGACGCGTTCGACTGTGGTAATTCTCGCAGCGCAGCTACTTAAATGCGTGCAGAGGTAGCATATGGCGGGACATTATCCCGGCTCTTAGGTGCAGGGAGGAGGGTGACGCGTTTCGTTCGTGACGGCTGACGAATGAGGGTTGCTCCTACCCTCTCTTCTCTATCTCTCCATGAGCAGGGAGCGAACGGGAGAGGACAAAAGCGAGAAAGGCGAGGAAATTGTGCAAGCGCTAGAGGGAGATTCTCTCTGCTACTGCGACTAGTAATCCGCCACAGGAATTTTCGGCGAGCGCGGAAACTCGGGCTGGAACGGAAGGTAGGGTTTTTAGGTGTCGGAGTGTAAATAATGAACAAATTAGATTAACTGTTTTAAGAAAGAGATTTTGAGGTACACACTGATGTGGTGGGCAGAATTTGTGGCTTTTTATGCTAAGCCCGAATAAAGTATTACTAAATCTACGTAATTATAAAAACTTCATCAATACTGGAAAAAGTTTAAAGAATAAAATTAGAGTTTTATTATTACGAGGTATCAAACATTTAAAATTCAAGAGGTCTGTATAAACTCTATATCCTTTGATTTAATTGTAATGTATGAAAAAATATTTTATTTAATGAACGATTGGTAATGATAGAATGTTATATATCATGCAAAATCATGAAAGGTAAATTAGTAAAAATTCATCTGATTTTTCATTTGGTTTCAAGAATCCTTTATTTTTAATCCCTTTAGCCATAATTTTTCCACAAAAATGCAAATCGGAATAATGTCGGAAGTAAAAAAGAAGAATAAGAGAGGGACACGAAAACGCTCGATTAAGCTGCAAAACGTGCGGCCGTTCGTGTTCCAGATTATTTTCCGGAGATTTTCAAGATTTTTAGTTTATTTTCCGAGTGAGAGAGAGAAAGGAAGGAGAGAAATCACCGAACGTATTTCTAGTATGAAGAATTTTCCGGCAGATAGATAACGATGCAAATTGAATAGCGCGTCGTATGCCTAAATTATTTTCTAGCCAAAGTGAAAAGGCGAAAATCTGCATTCCATCCGTACGAAAGGCTGGAAAAATCTTTCTTTTTTACATTGTGCGAATTGGTAAGTACAAGTGCTTTAAATTTTAAACGTTCGTAAAAGTTTGAATGCATTCATTTTCAAGAAAACATCACTGAATATCGTGATTTGTCGAATCTGAATTTTAGTGGTCCTCGATATGATTCATAGCCTTTCAAATATTATTTTTACTATCACAGCGATAACCTTTCGTTTTATTATGCAAAGGTTTTAAAACTCGGACGTTTTCATGTATTATACCATTGGAATATGAAGATTAATTTGAAATAATTTTTATCTATAAAACTATTTTAATTTATTCACAAGTCATAATGTTAAAGTATTCATAAAAGTTAATAAAAAGCATTTTTACAATTTAAAAATATACATCAACCACTAGAAGTTTATTGGATATTTTATTAGATGAATTGAAAGATATTTATTGTTCGAATATCTCTTCTCTAGATAATAAATATTTTTAAATTAATGAAAAGCAAACTTAAGCAGTTATTGTTATTTAAAGATAAACACTTTAATCAGCAGGAGGCAGACGTGGCATTTTATTTTATTTTATAGAAATGAAGTACTATTGAAATAAAAAATCAAGAAATACGTACAAATTTTCATGAATTTTCCAGGTGGCTAGTTTTTTCGTCTCTCGAATCAAAAGTGCAAATTTCAATAGCGGCAGAAATTTAAATTCTATAGAAGTGGATATTTTATTAAAAAGAATAGTAAAAGAAATTCAAAAGAAAGGAAAAAGTAAGTAGAATCAGGATAACTTTAGAAAAAAGAAATATTTTTTTCAATGAAGAAGAAATGAATTTTTTAAACTTTTCAATATAGTTACTTCTTTGTTTTCATAACTTCTGCCACATAAAATAAAACTACATTATCTCGAGATTCTTAGCTAAACCCATATTACACATGTGATATACACTGACAACAATAAAATACAAATTCCAGATACGTTATTTGCTTCTCAAATCAAAAATTTAAATAATAAATGATTTGCGTCAGTAATAACCCTTTCTCAAAAACGATCATCATTAACTCTCAAAGAAATCCATCGAAATTCTTTAAAACACGTCGCCGCCATCTAGGCCAACACGTCCTGACACATAAATACTATCAGCAGTCACTAAAAAAAGTGTACCTCCTGTCATGAAAAGCAAAAGAAAAAAATTTCTATCTCTCTATGCTCGAGTCCGCTATTTCCCAGAGCTCACAAATCACCAGGCGTATCAACAGGGCGCAGTCGGGCTCTCTCGATTAATCGCCAAACAATGGCCGTGCGAGGTCGCGGGAACTTCTCTCTATGCACACGGATACTCTGGCGAGCTCTGTGAGCCTTCAAAATACACTGATTTCGATGCACTGTTACTCGTTATCGGGTCGGGGCAGTTAATAACTTTCTTGCTCCGTGGTCTCACCGTGAGGGCGACAAAGTCAGGTGGGATTGGCGGTACCGGCAAGCGAAGGTATTAACTGCGTAAGCGTTACTAGAGATAAGAGTATATGCATTGTATGTACAAGAACATGTGGAGAAAAAGTTTTAAAGAAGAATATTTGACGGTGAAGATGGAGAAGTGAATGAGTTTTTAAGATTCAAATTTGAGTCTTTAATTGTTGATTTTTTTAATATGAATAAAAGTAAGGTAACATGAATCGGCCTTTATTAAAGTTTAAAAGAATGTAAAAATACAAATTTGTACACGTGATTACAAAATTATATAATTCTTTTATTTTATCTCTATATTATTTATCGTTTTTAAATTACCAATGTTTAATGAAAATTGTAATTGGTTTAATGATCTTGTAATAAATTAAGTTAAAATCTTATCGTTGATAAGATTATAAGATTAAGATAAATTCACACTCATAAATTTGGTCTAGTTGATATGTTTTTCGCTGATATTTTGACGCGACACAATGACAATATACAATAAGTGCTCGAGATAAAGAATCATAAAAATTTATATTCTATTAAAAGTATTAGAACTCGGAAAGTTAAGAAGGGAGCTGAAGAGAAGAAAAAATAAATAGAGCATAAATTTAAAAGTAAGATTTTATAATTTACGGTTAACTAATAAATAAAATATTCTCTGGTTTTTACAAGCGAAAGCTAATTTTTGAGTTATAGATTATTCACTCACTGCACATGCTTTTGCTTTCTACTTAGATTGAATTTTTCGTTCCTTATATTTGGTTTCCGTTAGTGTTCTCTAATAAGAGGATATTGTCTTACCTTTTCAACTGTCATAAATATGAGTAAACTTTAATTGGTTGCTGAAGACTATTAAATTAAAAAGTTTTTAAATTTGTTTCGGAGAATATTTAAAAATTTGTGATGAATATTGTTCGTATTAAAGAAAATTAAACATGAATTTCTTTAGTGAAATTTGAATCTAAGAAGCGATTAAGTAGTCGATTAAAATCCTCATCACTATTTATTTTAATTTCTATTATAGAACGTAAACTAGATCATTATATACGAAGAGCCATTTCGAAAATACATCCTTATATCGAATTCTATTGGTATTTATCAATAAATAATTTTAATTACTTGATTCCGGACAAACGTCCATTTATGACACTATGTAAAGACAATAAATCAACTCAATTGAATTAGAAATATCTATGGAAGCAATTTCTGTCAATTAAAATTGAATTTTAACGTACTCGAACATTTCCAAAACAATTTTAATTAACGAATCAATACATCCCGGGCTTATACGCGTGGTGATTTGATCAGATTTCCGCTAGGGAAACAATAGCGCATGAATTTCATGATCAAATAATAAAGGAGGAGAGGACCAACAGAGCTGGGAAATGGCAATCAACTCTCTCTCTCTCACTCTATGTATGTGTATGTGCGTGTGTGAGTGTGTAATGCGAGTGAGTGCAATTAATCATGCTTCAACGCGAGGCTTCTTGATGAAACAACAGATCTAGGCTTAATTAAAGCTGGTGCTGTGCTCATGCATGGTCAGGCACATTTTCTAAGTCCTGTAAGTGTTCGACAATGTGGCTTGAGGGAATACATATGGGTTTTTTTAATCAAAAATATATTGATATCGTGATATTGTATTGACACAAGGATTCAGATAAATTTTTACTGATTTTAAAAGTAAAATATACAATTTTGTACAGTAATTTTTTTTTTTAACTTTGGAATCGAAAGCTTTGACTTCGCTCAGAAAATAATATAAAAAGTGTCATTTTCAAATATTCAGTTGTTGTAATATGTCTGTGTACAAAATAATCATTTTCTACGATATATTATCACTACGCAGAGAAAAAACAGGCTTCTAATATTATCAGGTAAAACGAATTATTTATTCAAAATGTTACTGATAATAAATGTAGAATAACAAGATTTTTGAAAAAGATTTTCTCGATCGATACTAACTTGTTTATCCCAGGTCATTCTTTTTTGACGATAAAATATAGCATTCCTAGCAACGTATGCGACAAGTGACAAATACCTTTCCTAGCGGAGAAACAAACCTCGAGGGGATTCTTTATTAACAGGCTTATCTATGTCAATTTGTCAATAAAGCATTCCAACGATCATAGTTGCTATTTCTTTTTCAGATATATTAGACTTTGTTCATCAAACTGGGATTTTGCTTTTGTAGAATGCTTCCACGTATTGGCGAATTGGCTTATCGCCGGTCATTGCATAAATCAACGATTTGTTGTAAGACTGCGAACGATTATCATCCTGATTAAATTGACAAGTGTGATGTCACAAAATCTGGCTGATCATTTATTTTTGTATTCCGTATTTTAATATTTAAGTTCGTGATTTCCAAAAAATGAGAACCGTATATAAAATTGGGTAAGTACAGAAAGTGGATTGCCAAATGGAAGTGAGATGGAATCTGTTAATGCTGTTTGTCCGATTTCGCAAGAGTAAAATTTGCTGACGTTTCATTTCCTATAATTTGATTTGTCTCTTTAATTATATTAAAAGTTTATCCGAGTATTTCCGTTGCAATTGCAACATTTAGCGAAAATTTTTAAAAGTCATTCCTCGTTAATCACGTTCGAAACGATGAAGTTATTAAAATTGCCAGTAATATATTTGCCGATAATTTTTGCCTTTTTTATGTTATTTTAAAATTTTTATTGGGATTGTTTTATAAAAAAAATTAGTAATTAACAAAATCCAATATTTTACTTTTTCAATGAATAATACAGTAAAATTCTTGCTATGCTTCGAATATAATCATTAAGCTAAACTACACATAGTTCGACTATGTATTTCTAGTATTATTTCAAGTGTGACAATGCCTATAAGATCATTTATCGATTGATTTACGATAACATTACTTTTTCTATACTTACTTAGAGTTTATATTTGTATACTGCTTTTATCGTTGTCAAACACTTATATTTTTTTGAATTTTGATTCTAAGCTGTATTACTCTTATTCACTTTTCTGATTGTGATATAAACGGTGTTATTTCTTATTCTTTTGATTGTGATGAAAGTTTTATAACGTTGATATTAATTATGCAATAATCAATTAATTCTATTTAGTGTCGCTTATAATGACGTTCAATGCAGATTTCATTAGATTTCTAATATATATCATTAGGCAATTAATCATAATCAGAATTATACTTAGCCAGTATCGATTGAAATGATGCATTAAAAACTATCCTTCATGAATTTATATATAACGACCGCATCTTTATTTCTAATTTTACCTCAGTAATCAACGAATAAAACGAAATATCCATTTGAGCAAATCTAAACTTTCCACTAAAAGCTCCAAGAGCAATAATCAAAAACTTAATATTCTCCACCAACCAAAATCAATAAACGTAACAACCAACTCCACTCTCGAAACCAAAATCAATTGCATCGATCCCCATAGTTCCGGAACTTCGAAATTCCATTTCCGACAGAAGAATCCGCAATTCATATAATATCTGAAGCTCGTAGAGTATCCCATTATGAGCAGCGCCATTCGCGGGGCGCAATTGCTCGGAAACTCGAGGGGCCTACATATACAAACAATTAGAGTAAATTACTCGCGCCCGGCGTCATTATCGTTATGATTTCCCGCTCCTGCTGCTGCGCTGGGACGATGATTCGATAATGGGATTGCCGGGCGATGATCAGCGCGAATTCATACTCGCCTCGCGAGTTATAAAATTACGAGCTTAAAGTGAGCGCGCTGCTCGATGACCCAATTATCGCAGAGCGAGAGCGGAATAATTTTCGAGCGGCCGCGTCGATGAGCCGCGACGAGTCGAATTCAATATCGTAAAAGCTTAATGCGAGAGCGAGGAATGGAAGGCTTTGAACTTTTCTAAGTGCGAATGATGAAAGTTGATGGAGGCAAAGCAGGTAGGTGATACGGTTCAGAGTTTAAATCTAGAGTTATGGGCTGGGGTATGATTACATAGAATTTTATAACATTTTCTAGAATTCTTTATTTTACAATAAAATTTTGAGTTAACTTGTAATATATATTTTAATCAAAATTTCTCGATGACTTTATTTTAAAGCAAAACTGTTTAACCTACTTGCTTTGCATAATTTAGTCGAAATATTTTCGCCCACCTGACTTCAAAAACATTTTCATCTCTCCCGGGCATTTGCAAAATTTTCCTCGATATACAACGCAAATATCGAAGCGACCGTCGTAAAAAGAAGCGGTCCTCGAATTTGAATAATCCGCAGCGCGCCACAAATATTCTCAACTCGACTCGACAGAAAAAGCGCCTTTAATGCCACAAGCGTCAGCGCGCGAACTTTTCGACTATCGGACGTCTTTTATTGCGGCGAGCGCGTTGCATTTTGCTCTCTCTCGAAGTTCATAACTCATGTGTCGTGCGCGCATGACTCGAGCGTGTATATATCATGGGACACTTCAATGGCTGCTCCGCGAGAAACAAAGGCCCTTTGTTATTTTTTCTTTTTTTTTATGGAGCGTGCGTATCGATGGAGCGCGTTGATTTACATTTTAATGGGCGTAAAGTTTATAAAGCTTGCGCGAATCAACGAAAAGTTATTACGGGGTGATTTATCCGATCGTTATGCTCGATCATCCAAATAACGTTTCGTTAATCGTTAAATTGGTAATGTTCTTTAATAAACAATTTAAATGCAAATGGTAACTCAAGTAACGTATAAAATAATATTTCCTTAATTTTAATTACAGTATGTATAGCTGTAACCCTGTAACTCATACTTTCTTAAAGTAAAATTAAATAATTGTCTAAATGTAAGTAATGTGAAACCTAGTAGTATGAATTACATCTTATTTGCGTCCTTGTAGTTACATTAGCATAATCGACATTCGCATTAAACATGCAATATCATTCATTCAGGAAATTAGTATTGTACAATTAAGTATCTGCAAATAGACACTTATATTCTTAAAGCTCAAAGTAGCATGACTATGAAAAAAGCCTTCCCTTCTTCCATACGAATAAAACAATCAAGTGGATTGAAAATTTGAATTGGAAT
Source organism: Eupelmus azureus (assembly GCA_030522685.1). Classification (NCBI taxonomy): domain Eukaryota; kingdom Metazoa; phylum Arthropoda; class Insecta; order Hymenoptera; family Eupelmidae; genus Eupelmus; species Eupelmus azureus. Next base: position 33,152 of record JAPYZA010001043.1, on the reverse strand, counting down.
CTTATGAGGTGTCATTCAATTCCTTTTTTAATTAAGTATTCCTTCAATAAAGTTGCTTGTTATAAGTTTACTTTTGAAGATTGCAGTAAAATATTTAACAAAATAAATATTGACTACAAACTTCTTTTAAATTATTAAAAAAATTCTTTTTACTACCTTACAGGATCTCATAGTTGACGCAAGAAAAATATTACGGAGAAAGAGATGCTTACCTGAAACAGAAAGAAAAATAAATAATTACTTTACTACTTCAAATTATTTTACTCCTTACAGAGAAATGTACTATTTACTTTAGCATTTTAATAACATAACCATAACTAAATGACGTAGAATTTCATATATTTTTTATATATATTAGTCCTAAGATATGTTTAAAGAAACAGAATGAATAAAAGACAAATTACAAATAGGTACGTATAAAAGAACTTCACTGCGCACTAACTCGACAATCCCCTGGAAATCAGTCACACCCCCACTCATTAAAATTAATTTCGTCCATTTTAAACGCCTCAATAAAATCTCCCGGAATCCAGCGACTTGTCCTCCACATCACCCCTCACGAAAACTCTATAAAACGTTCAGCAAAGTAGCCTTTACCAGTCGTCAGCTAAGCGTCTCTCACCCTCTCAAATAACAGACTCCGCGATCTACTTCCCAAGGACGATGACGACCAGAAAACGTTCCTCTCTCAAGCATACGAGCTCCTTATGAGTTTCTCTAATTTTCGGGCTCCGCCGGAATAAAGTCTTTTATGGTCCATATAACTCTCGCGTCTTCGGCGATACCTCATTTCTCGCGACCAAGTGGAAAACGAAGTTGGTCGGGAGGCGAAACTTGGCGGTTAATCGTCTTTTATGGGCGGATGAACGAGGGAGTGATTTTATTGTGGAAGCCGGAGGTGTGCTAATTAATGAGCTGTGCTTTTTGGAATGTATAAGGAATCCGGGTTTATCGTGGCTTTTGTAATAAAAATTTTAATTCTGATTGAATGTCGGCTTTTGTTTATAGTACTGAATGTAGGGGATGGATTTATATAGGTTTTATAATTGTTGTTCGTGATTTTACGAGGTTATAAATTTCAGTTTTAATTAGCGAAAAAATGGGTATAAATTAAATAGCAGTATCACCGAAAAATAAATATTTTCATTTATTGATTTAAGCATAAAAATTTTATTACTGTAAAACATGGTTACAATTTTTAAATAAAAAGTAAAAGCATAATAATATTTTTTAATTAATGGCCAATATCTAACAAATTATCATTACAAACATACCGTACAGTTTTATCTCATTACCCATCAATTCCAGATACTATCTACCGCATCACATCATTACAGAACTTTCAAATTAACAACCCGCACCGATGACACGCGATAAATTTTCCATAAATTAAAACCAAATAAACCGAGCCACACAGCCAACATCGATACGCACCCGATCGATTAAGCACCTGTTAATTCATCCTTGCTAACATATGACTCTTCGCACGCAAGATCAACACAGATAAAATCTTCCAGGCCTCCTTTCGCTGTTTACTTTGTCTCTGGAAATTTTTCCGAGCAGCTCGCGTGCCGCGAGATCGTCGGAAGTCGGCGAAAGTTTAAGCCGCTGCCGGCTAGTTAGTGCTGGCAGCGAGAAGTTGGCCGGTGCTGGCTCCTATTGCTACTCGTCCACTTACAATGAGGTCCATTGTTCTGCCGGTCGAGCGTTGAAATGATCAAGCAAGTGAAGTTTGTTGCATGAGGCTGTTGGGGTGGGAGGAAAGTTTAATTGTAAGGGAAGGGCTTTGGGTTTGAGTTGACGAGTCAATATTTGCTTAGGATGCCCAATGAGGCGATACGGAAATTTGATAATTGATTCTTTTGTGAGGTTTCAGGATGAGGTTTATTTTGACGCTTAATATCTAATAAGGATATTTTAAGATTGAAATTGTAAAATGTGCTAGAAGGCTAGTAGAATATTGCGAACCAATACAGGCGTGTACGCATTAAGTAGAATAAGGCCGTGTTTGGACAGACGGCCGAAGCATTATACAACCTATCTCTTCTTAAGCCAACACCAATGCACGAACGACATAAAAGACTATGCCTCAACTTACATTAACTTTCTCACTTATAAAAGCATCGAAATAATATTTTCCGTAAATGCGTTCTAAGCATACTCTTGATTTCAACCGACCCAATTACCAGCCGCAACACGCTCTGAAATTCAAACTTCAATTACGGCTGCCCATATTACCGAGCTCCCTCGATCGTAACTAATTGACTTAGCGATCGATCGATCTCTCTCTCTCTCTCTCCCTCCCTCCCTCTCTTTCTCTCTCGAGCCGGCTTCGTGCGAGCGACAGCGTATCTCTCTCTCTCGATGTCGCTTGAGAGGGCTGCGGAACGTTAACGGAGCTGGGCATGTGCGTTTATATGGAAATTTCGAGGCGGGCTGCGCGCTCGATTTGGATGCGCAAATTTTAAGTCGGGGTGGTAGCGGGCCTGTAGGGGGTTGAGACGCTCGAGTGGTCTGAAGTGCGAGATGGTGGTTACTGGCGTTTTGGGTTTGAGTGAGTGGTGGAGAGCTGGTTGGGATAGCATGCTGGAATAATGCAGAATTGCATGCTTCAGCTTGATGATTTATTAGTGAAGTATGTTTGACTGCCTAAATAATAATGCATCATGGCTTTTTTATTATGAGTGATTTCGAATGGACTAACTCTATTTAGTAAACAAAAGGCTCGTTATGTATTTCCAGAAACTAAATACGATAATGTGATGTCGCGATGACTCTCTAGTTTATTTATAAACTGCCTTGAAAAGGGATGTAAGTAACACATGTGAAATGTTGGTGATTTAAATAAATTTTGATAGTTAGTTGTTATCCAGTGAGTTTTTTTTATTGAGATGGATTTTTCATTTATAAAATCACTGTTACATCCATGGTAAAATCAAAGGTTTCGAAATTAAAAAAGCACCAGTACAAGTATTCTATTTCATACGGAAATCTAATAACATTGTCAGGTTCTATTTCAATCCAACAAAACTATCAGCAAAAGAAATGGGTATAAGTGGTAGCTCAAAATGTATATAAAAATACAAGAAAAAATATTAAGGAAATAAAAAAAGGCTCTGTTGAAGGAAAAATATTGCTAATTCAACTATAATTTATCTTAATTATTTTTATATGATATTTCTTTCATTATTTTTTAAAAACATTTAAACATACTTCCTTCAAAAGTTGAAAATAAATTGAAATTACATTTTTGTAAAATTAATCATCAATTTTATTGGTTGAAGATAACATGTTTGTTTTGTTCAGGTTAATCAATTTCACAGATTTAATTTTAATTGCAAAGTTCGTTTATCAATATTGAAATATATTTTCCAGATATAAAATTTTGTTATTTTTAAAATACTTAAATTTAGTTATATAATTAAAAGATTATTAGATAAAAATTCTCGGTTTAAAAGTTAAATTTAGCTAATTTATACAAATGGGATAACTTAAATATTAAATTTAAATAAAAATATACTTATGACAAGTATACTTTTAGTTTGAGTTTTATCTTTTAAATTGCAAATTATTATGAAAAACTTCTCCTGCATATCTAATAGTCACTCCATTTTTGATAACTAAAACGTTTCGTTTATCGAAAATAATCAATCTAAAAAACAAGAAAAATATTTCAAAATCAATTAAAAGTTATATTCCTTCAATCAAAACTCACGCCCTTTTTAACATAATCGATAAATTCCACCAAAAATTTTCATAATAATCCCAAACTACGTCACATTGTTAAATTTAACCGTCCCATGACAAGACGCAATCGCTCGATTATTCCGCGCTTACTCAATTCCATGTACATCGTCCCCTGTACACGTCTAGCGAGACGTGCAAACGATCTCCCCTCCGGTGACTTCCCATTTTCAATTTCTCCGGAGGGGGCGAGCCAGGGCATTCGTTGTGTCGCTTTATTTGCATGCAAATTCCTTCGGCGAACCGATAAAGCGATTTTCCTCTCCGTTTCTTTTTGTCCGGTCCGTCGAGGGGGACGGCCGAAGGGAATGAAGATATCAGGAGAAAGTTCGGCTGCTGCGCACGACGTCGTTGTCGGAGCCTGCGAGATACGAGAGATCAATATGTTTCGATGAAATTTTTCGAAAGCAAGAATAGGAATTGAATTTTAAGGGAGGAAGGAGGCTTTTTGCTTTAGATGTTCTTGGAAAGTTTGGAAATTAATAAGAAATTTTCAGAGAGTTTAAAATTCTTTGTTTTATTAGATAGAGATGATATTATGCGCAAGGAAAAAAAAAGTAAATAAAATTAAATACATTTTTATGCGGAAACTTTTTTTTACGTATGAAATTATTTAAACAAAATTTTTTCGCCGAATGAAGAGCAAATTCGATCTTTATAAAATTCCATTCTGAATATTTAATTAAAAATAGCAATTTCATTAAATTCAAAAAAGACTGTGACTATGATTAAAATTCCCTTTTTAATCAAGAAACGAACCCCGACTATTTGCCAGCCCTAGATTATTCTCATTCTTTTTTCTATCCAGCAGAAATTGAACACTTTCGAGTCAGCAATGATCACCAACCTCAGCAGAAATTCACGGGCCGCGCGATTCACTTCTAATGGTGTTTCCACGTCCCCCTCCTGAAAGGGCAAACATCACGTTGACTACGTCGCATTTGTAATTCGAGACTGGAAATTCGGCAAACGTCCTCCAGATCGAGCCGAAGACGATGTTCGATCGAAGAAACTTCGAGGCTCTTCTGCGGCCATTGTTTCGACGCCGATGAGCGCTCGGCTCTGTGCCGCGTGAAATGGAGGGTAAGTGTTATAGATTTTCGGTGTTTAATGGAGCTGATTACGAGTTCCCTGGGGCTTCGGGAGAAAAACAGAGAGAGCATCGGTCAAAGCTGAAAATGGGTGGGATGATCAATGGTGCTGTGAAGGTGGGAATTAGAAAAGATTTGTTAAAGGTATTATGAGATAGAAGGCGGAATTAATTGTTCAAATAAAACGAATTTATTTTCGGACTGATTCTGTGTGTTATGGAATAACCTCATTTTTTATAGGTTCGCTCACTTAACGATAGTGAATTGAATACATTTAGCTAATTTAGAAATATAAAACCAAATTTAAAAAGTAATTAGGTCAACTATTACAAAGAATCAAAATATAACACTATAGAGAAAATGTTTAAATAAATTTATGTTTGCTCATTAGTCACAACGTTGAACAGAAAGTCAATTAATTTTTTTTAATTAGAACATCAGTCTTCAAAACTGACGAAACGTACGATTACCCAAGAAGACTCTGAACAAAGTTCAAATTTTATCCGTTTGTTGGAACACTGCCAGCGAACGTAGTAGACTTCATTTTTAACTTCGAAAAATTGACTGTATCCAGAGCTTTTATTTTCTTTCCGATCACGAAAGGGTCATGTGTGTCTGATGGACGACAGTTTACATCCTCTAGATTTTTTTCTCTCAGGGTCTCGCGTGTTCTTGTGTAAGTGTGAATAATTTAATACCTTTAGTCGTGTTTTAGCTTGATTTATATGATTTGATACTTCGAAGACTACGGTACAAAAAAATGATCGAACATTATTAAAATGAAAAATATTTATCAGTTATACATAAAAATATGTCCTTTAATTTTAACTACGAGAATCAAGAATATGATCACTCGAATTTAATTTTTTTTTTTCAATTGTAACATACGACTGAGACCAAGAAAATAAACTTTATATCTTTTATGTGCATCTCCTGTTATTGTCTTTTTCTTTCGTCCTTTACAACAGATGCCACTTTTACGACTGTTCACTGAACTGTAAATTAACGTCTTATGATAAGAAATATAAAATAACGGTCCGTTTTTATTTGTCTTTTCAAATTCTAAATGGACTTACTCGCAATATATCATGTTCCAGTCGAAAACATTTTTCGATCTCCAGCCTTGCAAAGACAATATTTCCAGCTAACAATCAAAAACGTCATCCTAAATTTCATATTTTTTGAAAATTCACGATCGACTCGACACACTTCGACCCTTTAGGCAACCTCGCGCTCACCCAGATCGCATTGCAGTTCCGTTGGCGCGACCTGCATCACCTTCATTTTTCTGCCGAGTTTGATTCGCCCGCCGCGCCGAAGTATGTCGTACGTTCCTTTTTTTTTAAGGCAGCCCTGGTGCTAAACTCGTCTCGTAAATTCCGGCCTGATAATGCCGAGGCTCGAATATTGGGGTGGCACAGCCTCGGGAAGGAAGGAGAGCTCCTTTTTTCTTGCCACTTGTCAACCGAGGGACACGATACGTCGAGGTAATAAAGGCGCGTATCTCCGGAAAAATATGTACGGGCTCGTGAATTACGGCGCTGTAAAAATCTGCGTGAAAGGGATGGTTTATTGTCGGATATGCGCTGCGGAGAAATTTTTTTTTTGTAGGATATGTTATTAGAACTAGGTGATCAAGAAAACCTTGAGGATTAAGATGCAGTAGCAGTCGGTTGTTTAAATTTTATTATTATTATTAAAAATATTTCTATCGAAGAAGTGAAACAAAAGAAAGCGAATTTTTAGTCGCCGAATCTTTTATCTACTATTACTTTGAATCATTCTTTCTATTCATTTAAATAAAGTTCATTCCTACACATCTCCGCCATTCGAAAATATCGCACATTCCCAAAACTATTCACATTACACTTACTCCGTATAACTGTACTTTTAAATAACCTAATTCAATCGAAACAAAAGCTTCCGCCCTATACTTAAGCCCTCTGAAATTGGAAAAATATTCCATGAAAAATCTCGTAATTTCAGCATAGCCTCGCACTCTCCTCCTGGGAAAATAACAAAAACAGCGAGATCTCGTTATTAAAGCTCTCATACGCAAGATTTACGAGCTTTATTACTCGCTCCAGCCTGCCTGCTTAACGAGGAATTTCTCGGACAGAACTCGCGCGGTTTTCCATTAAGCGAAGGTCCGCGCGGAATACGCTTTTGTAGATTGCGCAGAGCGAGGGCGTTTCAGCGAGGAAATCCATTTGCTAATTGAAGAGTCCTTCTTCGCGGCTAAAAGTCCTGTGATTTTGGCGCTGATATTGGTATAGTTGCGTGAGTGGAAGGTAAGGCGAGCTTGTATTAAATTGAATTTGTCGTGGGTTATGTTTTGCGTGCGGGTTTCCGTGTGGATATGAAAGAGCCAATGGTTTACTAGAGTGCTTGATTATATGGAGAGCGTGCTGAGTGATTTTCAGATTTTAAGAAAGTTTTGTTGAGATCTTCGGACTTTATTTAATTTGATTTTAGATGATTTTAAAATTTTAATAAATGCGTACAAACCAATAGCTATTTTTCATTATATTATCAAATGAAGAAATTTATTTAAATTGATTTGTTCGTATTAAAGGCATAAATTGGAAAGAAAGGAAAATATGACAAAAATATGTTGGAGGTAGCTATCAACAATACATTTCAGAGCCTTTATTAAATTCGTGTACCATAATATTAATTCATATAAATTCCAGTTATATTAATTTTGAAAATGAACAATTTCTAGAAGTGTACTTAAATTGAGGTAAAATTTCATAATGTTATCACTTATTCAAATAAGTACAATATTTTATAACTTTATTAATTTATTTTGTAAATACTGTTATATCTTAATTAAAGAAAAACTTCCTTTTTAATTGAATATCTTGTAAAAAATGAAAATTATGATTGCATGAAAAACAAGGCTATATAATATATTAATTATTTTTATTTTATAGACTAAATTAATTAAAAATAATACAACACAGATAAAACGCAGATCAATACCGAAACAGTGGCCAATCTGATACACCCTCAAACTTTTTATCAGCAGCAAATGTTACAGCGTAGATCTTCGGTTTATTTTTACCTAGTATCAAGAACTATTTAAAATCCGCATTCGAAACTTCGATCTTTCAACTCGTGAGGAACGAGTAAAACTTTTAATGATGTTTTTTGATGTATTCCGGGTAATGTTCCGCTTTTCTGCTGCTATTGTTCGTCGTAGATTTTCTTCGAGGATTACTTTTATCTAGATAATGAGTCTTTGAGATTAGTTCCTCCCAAAAGTTTAATTTGGCAACAATCGTAAAAATAAATACATACATAGATAAACAAAAGAATAAAATTTAACCGTTAATTTCAAATACTAGTATTCTAACAAAATTAGTTGAAAAACATCGAAATCCCAAAGCCAAAAATACAACATCCGCTCCACTCACGTCTACGATCTAGCAGTAAGACAAGTCCAGAATTCGTCCCCACGTAATCTCGAGATAAACTTTCATCCGCATTCTCTCCCCAAAAGCTCCACCCTCCTCGCGTTCTAGAAGCTAGTTCCTCGACCCCGCGGCGGAACTCGATTTCTCGCTTAATCACCCACGCGCATGTTTTTCTCCGGCTGTCAGCCGATGCATTTTGCTCCATGCTGCCGGCGACGCTATCCTTATGCCTGCCCCCAGGATAACTATTAGCCCCGTCTCCGTAATAACGCGTCTTTCGCAAGGCTGGAGTAGGGCTTCATGTCAAGAGGGTTTAGAGCGAGAGTTTGAGTGACTGGAATTTGACGTTTTAATGGGAGAATAGTGGATTTGGGTATAAATGAATTAAATGAGTTTGATGATGTCTATTGAATTGTGACTCCTATTTGTTTTCGAGGCGCTAGTGCGCCTCTTGATTTTGGGGAGTTTTAGATATTAAACTTTGATGAAGAATGAAAGTTTATTCTCGTAGAAATGTTAAATTATTCTTATTACAGTTTTTGTTTTAGATTTTCTGTAATATCGAAAATATAAATTTTCTCATAAAAGTACAACTAGGAAGTATTATTTTGTTGCAAAAATGGAAATAAAAAAAACTTAATGTATTAAGTTTATTTGGTACGTTAAAGACATTATTTATTCATATTTTTCAAATTCTCAATAATGCATAAAACGAAATCCCACCAAAAACTTTGCTCTATTACACTTTTCAGCAAAATTAATAGCTTCAATAGCGCTCAGCAAGTTTTCGGATTTAGCAATATAGCCTTTGCAATCGCATTATATTATACTTGCTAATGGGTCGCACTTTCACGTCCAGCTCGTCTATATATTTTCGCTGTTCAGCTATTTTAATGAGCCCGCGTCTATTGGACGCTATGCGTATAATCCTAAGCTATTTATCTATGAATTATGAGCGCTCACGCCTCTGGCTTCGTATAAAAGCGACGCGCAATCTTCCCTCTTCAAATCCCAAGATTGCAGCTCTCGGAAAAAGCAGCGCGCCCGCGTGTCCATTATAATCTTAATAACGCAGCTGCCATCATTTTGTATAAATATGTACTATTTATACGGACTATGAGCCAGAGAGTAAGTATTTGAGCTCAAGGCTTCTCTGCCTTTTATTAAATTTGATAATCGCCTTTCTTGCTTGAAGCTTAATGTTTACCTTGGTACCTCCACGAATCTGGAAAAAGTCAGAGCTGGAGAAAGGTGAGTATGATTCTGGATGGATTTTAATATCTGAGAAGAAAGAAATAGTTCGGGTGTCTAATGTACAGTGATATGAGACTCGCTGTAATAATGGGAGTAGAGAAATTAAAGAAACGACAATAACAAAGTAGATGATAATAACTGCGACTCCTTGACCTATGTTTAGCGATATATTTTATTATACTAATTGGCTTTGCTATCGTCACGTAATTTTTTGCTTCGTTTCGGAGAGCTTATTTTCCTTTAATTATCTAGGCGTCTAGTGACCTTAATTATTATTGTAGCAGAAATCATAAAAAATATTGTTTTACTAAATAATAAAGAAATAATAAAGCTAAAAGACATTAGAAAATGTATTAATAAGCAAGTGTCAATAATGCAATAACACACCTTCTTATTTTTAGTAAAGTGCTTCATTTTTTTAATTCATAACTATGATAGTCTATGGAAGATAAGTTTAATTATATCTTTAATTGAAATTTTCTTTTACGTTAAAAGATACACTTTTATATTAAAGTCTAAGTTTTTATGATTAATATCTGAGATTTAAGAAGTAATTTTTATGATATATTTAACTATTAATGATATTATATGCGTTTACATAATGTATAAAGAGTGACCCAGATAGTTACACATTTATTTTGATGTTCATAAATAAACTTTGCTATTGATTTTTTTTACCATTAAAAGAATTTTTCGACTTTCCGTCGAATAACCAGGTCAATTTACACTAAAATAATGAACCTTTTCTGTTTCAAGTAACAATTTATTCATCAATAATTATTTATGTCGCTTATTTGCGAAGCAGTCTATTCATTCTCAAGAGACGGCGTACTTATCTTGCAGTGCAAATTAATACTGCGACTGATTGAAGCTATTTAGCGAAACTTAGCGAAAACAAATAAATTTCAATTTCACTTATGTTATAAAGTGATAAAGTTGTTTCAAGGCAAGTACTCTGTAAGCTAATGTATATAATAGATTTATAAATATAAGAGACTGTTCTTGAGAGTTTCAAACAAATAATTTCAAACAAAAAACTCTAACAGTCCAAATCACAAAAATACTTTTTACACTAAACTTATCATGCAAACTTACGACTATTGTGATAATACCACATAGCACTAGGCACCTAAAAGCGCACTGGTAGAATGCATAATACGCCCTCTCTCTCTTTCTCTCTCCATTCTTCTCCCCCTCCCCCTCCCCCTCTCTAACTTCATGTACAAAAAGAACAAGAGCGGACACGATTAATTCATTCAGCCTCATTCGCGTGATCGAGGAAGACATTAAAGTCCTCCGGCGACAGCGGTGGCCTTATCTTTGGCGGAATTGAACGGAAGGCATTGTTGCACGCAATCCGCGCGGCGTCTTCGCGTGTCCGGTTTTGCGCGAAAAAAAGAGGGCTATGACTTGCTCTTTTTCATTGCATTATTCATCGGGCGCCGAGGGGGCGAATTTATCGCCAGGGATGTTTAAACCGGTCGGCCAGCTCTGAATTTCAAGAGGACTATAGCTATTTGGGTAAATTGATTGTGATGTTTCAACTGCTGAAATTTCATTGGGCTCGTTAAATCTTCTTATTGACGGCTGCGCTGAGTTTGATGGGATGGTGAATATTAATTAATTGTTTGTTAGTGATTAAATTTTATAGCGCGACTGCTGTTGAGATTGATGACGTACAATTAATTATAAACAGCAATATACGCATATTTTACTAAATAACGGGTGGGGAATAAAGTTGAGCATAATGCACTGTACAATTGATCAAGAATATAATTATCTTGCTCCCAATTATATCATTATTAAAAGTCAGTTATACGACAGATTAGTAGAATCTATCACATCAATTTGCCTTTCATCGAAGTCCTTTCATATAAAACAGTAAGGATCTTCAATTAAATTTATAGGTCAAACTATATGTTTAGAATTTATATTTAATCTTATATTTAATCTTAATTTTTTAGAAAAATATAATTGAGATTAGATTGCTTATACTTCGGAGAGAAGAACTTTTTAGTTGGTATTATGGGTACTTAACTTCATTTTTAGATTTCAGAAATTTATTCTTATATATAAAAACGTTTGATAGTTTTTATATAATACTATATAATTATAAAATTTGAGAGATAAACATAAACATAAACACATAAATAATAAATAAAATGGTGGTTTTGTACTATTAAATGTACCAGAAAGCATTCCCAAAAGTTTCAGTAAAATTAGTGACCTACAAATCTGATACGTTCCTAGTCAGTTAAATCCATCAAGACCATTATGGATGTAACAGGAAACTGTTTGAATCAATGTACAGTATTAATTCCTAATTAACGTATCCGAAATTCTTAATAAGGAAAACTAATATAAACTTTTCATCGTAATACTGTGAGAAATAAAGTTTCTTTTGTCTTCCTCTTATGCTACGTTACTTTTGATGATTCGACTCTGCAACATTTTCTGGGTTGCGTTGAGTTTTACGCAGAAGATAGCTTATCTGGAAAACTTTCAAAATGTTGAACTTTACGAGAAAGAAAAGGAAGCAAAGATTTTTACAAAATTTTACAAGTTAGAAGTTTGCGTAACAACATATAAATAATGGTAGAGAGGTTATCTAATAAAAAATTTGATTAAAAAAAAACAGATTCTATTTTATATTTATTTTTACACCTCAGACTGCTTTATCTAGTATTTCCATTTTTCACGGTGGATTTTTCCTCAAAAAGCTAATCAAAGTTGATTTATTAAAGATTTATATTAGTTTAAATCAATTGTATCAGTTTATATTACGCATAATACTTCAGCTAATTGTGATTGAGATTATAAAGGTGAATAATAATAAAATCTTTAAAAAAATTTTAAAAGGGTTTACGAAATTTTTTTAAAGTATTGTCAAGATTGTATTTAAAGAAAAATCGTTAAGTTATCTAAAAAATTTTAAGTTATAAATTAGATAGTCATATCTATTTCGGTGGAAAACCATAATAAGAAAAAGAAAAAAAGAGAGCGAGAGAGAGAAGGGGAGGGGGTAAGAGAGAGAAAGAATTAGAAAATCGTGCAAAATAAAGGTTTGGAAAATCGACATCACATGATGAAATACGCGCAGTCTCTCCCATTTTTATGAGATCGGAAGAAGATAGTGTCTCTTAATTAGCAGATGCTCACATGTACACATATAAACTCACACACATCCACACTTACGCACACGCATGTACACACATACACTCACACACTTTCACAGGGTTTGCGTGCCAGTGGCAGAAGAAAGAAAGGTACGTATACGATCGTAAAGCTTAATACGAGGCTGTCGTTAATGAAAAGCAGAATAATTATACCAATACAAATAATCGAATCGATACGTATAAATTACATTTATACAAATAAATATTAATGGCTAATATCATGCGTTAAAATTAAACGATACACATTTTTATACTTATTTTAACATACACAAACAAGCGGTATTTTTTGCCTTAACTAAAGTGGCGGTCGAGAAAGGGAGATAAATGAATGGCGCAAAAAAGCAGACGAAAACACTCAGACCGTACAAAGGGTAATTACGTTCGCGAGCGCACGTCCGGTGAAATTCAAGAAAACTGCTGTTGGCGGTGGCGCAAGCAAGGAACAAAATAAGAGTGTCGATCGTACGGCTGCGCTTCGAGAGTCACGCTTACTTCCTGCCTTTGAATATACTTTATTTCAACTAATACTGATGCTTTGTAGATGTCTTATGAGTTGCATGCTGATGAAGGTATTGTGTACACTATGAAAATGGAGATAGGATTGATTGCAGTTGATAAAAAATATCTTGATTCAGTTAGTAATAATGTTTATTATTAATTATTTACGAGAATAAAATTAATTTTGAGCTGAACCGGAGTCATATACTAAGATCGTACTGCATACTTCGTAAGTATTTGTATATTATATATAGTGGAGAACTATTTGAACTATTATGAAAGTTATGAGAGTGTACGTGTTGTGGGACTGAGAACATTACTGCCTTGTGTACTAGTTAATTTTCTCTTGCAGCACTAACTGCAGTCTAAAGTTTTTATATCGATGATCAAAATATGCCAATCAATAATTATTTGTTGATAATATTTTATTTATTAATTGCCGATACTGGCGCTAATGGAAGAGATTATTTCCATACTTTCACTTCATACACAGTCAGAATCAATCCCTGTTTTCATTATTTCCACATGCACGGCTCTCAGAAATTGGCAAAGCTTCGTACCCTTGCTATCCGTGAGCTTCTCCATCTTCTCCAACCCTTTATCACTTTCTCTCTCTCTTTTACCCTTCGGCGCTCGATAACCCATAAGCACGCCACTAACGATTTTACTCGTAGATAGGTATCTTCCTCTCTTTCTTCATTCTACGCGTATGCTGAAGCGATTTGTCTTCAATCACGGACAAATTGCTTTTGCGGCTGGACGCACCGGTGACACACAAACCGATCGAAGCCGAAAAAAAGAGGATTTTAGTCTCCTGGGAACAAGCGATATACCTCTAGAACGATGGCCGACCGAAGTGAGAGTGAAGAATGAGTTTTTTCTCTCGTTATTTCCAACTTCGCGGACACTTTTTCCATTAGTCTATGATGAATTCGATTTGGCGATGAGTTTTCGAGGAATTTCTTTTGTTCCTTGTATGTAATGTTTTCAAGAAATAAAGATATTTGTTTAGTTATATTTTGATTTGGTAATGGTAACAAAAATACGTAAACTTCAGCGGAGCTGTTTCGTTTTTCAAATACGTTCAAATAAGGATATTACGAATTTATAGGTTTCGAAATCGCAAAAATGTATTTGACAAATTAATTTGCCAATGAATATATTTTGGAAGTTAAGAAAAAATCTTTTATGAATTGATAGAAATTATTATAAATGTTTCATTATTATTTACTATAACAATATAATTATTATTTATTATTATAAAAATCGAACTTTAGTTGCACCAAATAAAGTTTTCTTTGTGGATATTTATTTTGTTTCTTTACTGTACATATATAATCAACGGGTTTGGTTATTTGAAGAAAACATGAACACTTTCGTTATAAAGGGTAGTTCATACTGTTTTTATAAATGGTTTTTGATATATTATAAATATTTATTAGTATAGACGAAACTTAAAAATTAGCTTTCAAGAAATTTGTTGACACATATTAAATTTCTTTTTTGATAAGACAAAACTCACGCAAATTTATTTAAAAATGACGTACAAAATTCTTTTATGATAGGGATAGCGCATTAATAAAAATAAAGTATTAAGAATTTATTTACTATTAAAATCTTAATTCTTTTCATTGTATTAACTAAAACTAATTTTGTTATTTCAAAATAATAGTCAGTGAACTAAAACCAGAAAAAAAACATTACTCCAACTTCACTTTTCCCCGCTGGCGAACGTAGTAACCTTAATCTGTCAATTTCAGGCCGATAAGTAACTTTTCTATTTTCGCGGTAACAAAAATTTCATTTGGTTTAAAAAGAATTGCATTTTTGGATTATAGCACGAGTAAGAAGCTGTTAAAACAAACGTGATGAAAAAAGTAACGATCGCCGCTCCTGCAGCCGCTCTCGTTACCTTTGTTTTTACGACTCTTACAATTTTTTAATATTATTGAAGAAGTACAGGTGCAGTTCGGCACAGTGAAGGTCGCGCTTACACGCGTATAGCGGGAGCAGTTGTAAAAATTTTACTGCACATGACAATGCGATGTAAAAGAGGAAAGTAACGATGGACAACATTTGTAGTTGGAAGTGACGAGGTATCCTCTCGTATCTGAATAAAATAACTTGTGTACGGCGAGCCATGAGAAGGAATTGTGTCATGAGTCTTGGAATACGAGAAGCATAAAGTGCGGAAGCTGGGATTAAAATTTTTAATGAATAAACATGAGATTATTCTGAAACAGTTTAAGTAGAAAGTATGCGCGCTTGTGTCAGATGAAATTGTAGAACAATGTACTTTGTTTCAGATTTCTTTGATATTTTTTTTTATTCCGACTAACAGAAATGAAATTAGCCTTTTTATGTTATTGTTTGTTTTTCATGTTTTTATTCTTGAAATGTAATTAGGATATGTGTATAGTAAGATATGTATCTGAATGTAGTAAGAGCATTACTGTCCTAGACAGCTGGCTAACAGAGATTTTAATTTTGATTTATTAAAATATTTTATTTAAAAGTTGCATGAAAATAACATATTTTATATAATTTTATTGTGGTATTAATATCAGGTAAATTATATTGGATTCTTCTATATATATCTATATAATGATGTGTAATTATATTACAATAATTAAATTTTAATTTAAAAAAAAAATTTTTGAGAAATATTCAATTGTACAATAATATTAGTAATTCCACTATTTTTTTACTTACAAGTTTAATATTTTTAATTTATCTTTATTTGATGCGATTAATTATAATTTCTTAATACACAAATAAGGTGTTTATAAATTTTATCTGGATGTTGTTTATAAAAGAAAAATAACTGTATCTGTACTATTGTATACACTTAGTGTATACAATAGAACATCTGTAATATAGTATATCTGTATAATAGTAGATATTATATACTATTGTACTATTGTAGATATTTATGTACGTAATTTTTTTGGTTAAATATATGAAAAAATAAACAAATAAAAGAAAGTGTTAGGTTAATAAATAACTGTCATAGTAAAATTATTGTAATCAATAATTACTTTGTAAATTTTAAGAAAAATAAGTAAATAGGAACACTTATATTAAATACGTAGTTTTATACGACACTGTAGGGATAAACGAACTGCATTCATAAGTAGAAAAGTCTGAACACAGTCAGCCGAGAATCAATATTCAAGAAAATACTACAATATTTCAGTCTTATTTAATAATTAGATAATATAAGTAATTACGGTAAAAAACAATTCTTAGCTATTGTTTGTTAAGAGATTGTCAATTCTTAAAAGCTTCGAGTATCAAAAGGAAATTACATTTACACTCTTATCTCACTCGTCAATTCTCCAATGTTTACTAAACTTCCAGTGTAGTAACTTTTCGTGCTCATTTAATTTCATTCGCTAATAAACAAATTTATATCCTGTCCATTTATCTTGGTACGAGGATGAACTTTCCGTAGGTTCTTCTCATGTCGCTTCGCGTAAACTTTGCATTTTACCCAGGCACTAAAATAATTTTAACGCCTAATAAGGTCCACGCCAAGTGCAGCCGCGCGCTATCAAAAGTGAGTCTCGCTGCTGCGCGTCACAATCGTGACAATCGTGACAATCATGTCGTGAAAACCACTCAGCAAGAAGTGCGAACCAACGAGCGCGCACGTTTATGAAATATAAACTGTGATAGCGATAAGAGCGTTAATTTTTTACTGAAGCAGATTTTGAAGTATTATTTTTATAATATCTGGATTTGGACCGTCTAAAGTTTTAATTTAAAGCAACTACTATCATGATTCCATGAAAGTGTTTCTTTAAATTTCGATAAATATATTTAAAATCAATTCAAAGTTTTGTTTTTCAAAATTCTTTTAAAAACAGATACTCAACATCAAGTTCAGATACTCAACTAAAACATCAACATAAGCTTGCCTCGACATCTCATCGCATCAAACGTTTCCATTCTCTCCCAGCCATCTAAAAACCTAAAGAACAGCGCGGAGCCCGCATCTACTCACATCATGCGTCTAATCTCCTCAGCCTCCGGCGGAGCGCCTCTTGCACCCTCGTCGCGCTTGCACCATAATCGGCGCACCCTGGCAATTCAATTCTCCATCATCGATTCACTCCACGCAAAAACAAAGCAATTAAAAAACCAACGACCTCGCACCAAAGTCTCCGAGCGCGAAATGAAAAAAAAAAGAAAATCCAAAAAGAAAGCTAACTGCCGTTCAGAAAGAATAACAACTATCGCACATGCGTGTTTGTATAATAACTCTTGGGGGGAGCGAGCGAGCGGGCGAGAAAGAGCGCCGCTAGGGGTTGCAGCGTGTCGGGGCGCGGACTGAACGCGCGCGCGATCCGCACCCGCCTCGGAATGCCGCCGCCGCCGCCACCGCTGGCCTCCCTCTCTTCCTTGCCAAGCTGACGGCCGCGCCACCTTCTCTCTATCGTTGCGAGAGAGGGTGAGAGAGAGAGAGAGAGAGAGCAGATGGGAGGAAAGAAGGCACGAGGCGATGCTTAAGGGTGAAAGGACTTTTTGTTGGCTGGCTAGCGATTTTTTAGCGTTGGAGTAATTGTATTGAGGTGTTTGCTGGCTGCGGCTTTGTCGATTGATGTTTTTTTTTTTGGGAGGAGAGGTTTGTTCTGACCGCGGATTTTTGTTTTAGTAAAGAGTTATATTACTGAGCATAATGAAAATAGGTATAAAAATAATATTAAAATTATTTCCATCTTTCGTAATTTCTTTCTTCTCTAATTTTTGAAATTTATAAAAATTTTCTTTATTTAGAATTACTTTTTAATACTTAACTATTTATTACTTAACTATTATGGTATTTTAACAATCACAACTTTCATTCGTATTCATTTTGATTTCTAATTTTTCTAAACATGATATGTTCACTTTGACTATAGTTTTAATTTTCTCTCTGCGTTCACTAAATTCTTAAACTTTTGTAATGGAAATGTGGTAAAAGTTTTACAATTTGTGCATTTTATATATTTCAACTTTAATTTAATTTTTTTATTGTATCTTATTTAACTTGTTATTGTATGTATATATTTTTATTTTTATAAAAATACATTCATTTTAGACATTTATTATTACATGACATATTTAAATTCACTTTATTTTAATACTTCTTTTTAAAATAAGAAGATTGAAGTTAGTATGACATTCAAGAACTTTTATATTTAATACTTTATAATTGGATATAACAATAACAATAATATAATATAAGAATAATATTTTTTTATAACCTTTTCCTTTATTTATATGCGCGAATATTTCTTTTTAAAGCACGCGCATTTTCTAAATTTCTTAAATACAATTTACACTGACTGTATTAAATATTGTTCGACATGTATGTGAAAATTGATTCTCAACTTAGGCGACACCTCACTTCGCTCTGTCGGTAAGCTCATCTTGGTGTGAGAATCAACTTTTCTGCACTTGTATTGAAAATTTAAATTTCAAACTT
The DNA here is from genome assembly GCA_030522685.1 of Eupelmus azureus. Lineage (NCBI taxonomy): Eukaryota > Metazoa > Arthropoda > Insecta > Hymenoptera > Eupelmidae > Eupelmus > Eupelmus azureus. The sequence continues at coordinate 14,500 of JAPYZA010001043.1, read as the reverse complement.
GATTTGTAACATCTTTATAAGTGTTCGGCCGAACTATTACTTTTTTTACCGCTTATATATGTCCATATGTAGAAGTTTGTAATAAGTTATTTTGTTAAAGGTGCATTGTGTAGCAACAACGAAACATAAAATGTACATGTATCGTATGTATATCAATATCATAACACTACTAGAAATAACAATTCATAAGCCATATAATAGTTCATGCTCAATCGTTTTATAGAAATAATAATTTGTTTAAATTGAATGAAAAATAAAAACTTATTTTCATTTATAATTACTTTATTTATAAAAGTTAAAACTTTCGATTTTTCAACACATAGTTTCTCAATTATTAGTTTGCATTTTATATCTAATACCGTTCATCGTACGATTACAATAACTCAAATAAAAACAAAGCATTTCTCACTTCAGTCGTCAGAAAAGGTCGATCCGAATACGATACACTCTGAATCTTCTCATTTGATTGCTTCACTCGTACCCCTATAACTTCGATGTTTATTTACCTTTCTTTATCACTCTATCTTTTTTCCTTATTCTTCTTATCTCTCTTAAGTCTTTTGCTTTTTCGCTACGCTCTTCTATTGCACCTACCCCTCATTCAACAAAAAGCTGAAGGGTGAGTGAAACATAAAGAAATTGGGCGTTTTTTTGCTAGTACCAACGTCTGCAATCGTATTCTAGTTTGTGATATACTGTGATTTTTAGATACGATTTTTAGATTTTATATTTACGTAAGAAGTAATTTAGAGATTTTATTATTTGGCAGTATCTTACATTTTTAGAATCTCTATCATCACTTAAAGGTTATTTTTATTTTTATTGTATTTTTTATTTGTCATTGTCAGTGTATTACAATTTCCACTTTGAGGCACATATGCAAAGTGATTATGAATATTACGTTGCTGTACTGTAATAGAATTTGATTATAATCTCGTTTAAAGCTTTTGTTCACTTGATTGGATTTGATGTTGCGCAATTATTACTAAATTATTAAAAGCTACCTTGATATTGTGAATCTTATGGCCTTATTAAATTTATTACACTTTCAATTCATCGAAACACTCTTGTAATTTTTTATAAAATCGAATAAAACATAAAATGAAAGTTAAATTTTAGGGACATAATTCATTTTAATTTTCGAGAAAATTATTTCATAACTCTCATTTTCGTCACAGCCCAAAATTTCACAATCTATTTTCGCTCATGCTAGCATACAATTTGCGCTTTTACATACAAACGCGACCTCACTTGCATACGTATCTACAAATTACACCTCCATTACCGCTTACATTTAAACATTTATCAACGAATATGTGCATAATATTAAAGACAAGCAAAATTTGAATTCTCAAAATTAACTATGCTTTACTCATTCTCTTGCGCATTTCTCGACTCTCTCGTTTATGCTTAGCTCTAACTCTCGATTGAATAGAAACTCGAATTACCCCCCGAAATAAAGAGCGAGCAGATAATCACAGATGCCGACGTTTTATATTGGGCTCGCTTCCTTAATCCGTGTTTAAGCGCGCTCAGCAGCAGCGCTGGAGTTAAAATCGTTATTGGAAAGCGCGCTTCTCGTTAAACTGCCCCTACCACTTATATATTGCAGCCCTTGCTCCGTCAGCGAGATAAAGAAGGCAGGAAAGTACTTTTATACGACGAGTTTACGAACGAGATAATCGCTGTGTGTCGCGCATCAGCTGGTCTTGCCCGCTGGACTTGCCTGGGGGCGCTTTCTTTATCTCAAAGAGCGGTGTAGGCCGATTTCGCATACGTGGGGTGGCCGATGGAGGTGTCCGATCGCTTTTGCATTGTTTTTACGTTCGGTGCAGATTCACGTGATATTGGCAATACACGGCGTACGTGGCGTAATCGGCAAATATCTATAATTATCATCAGAATGTTTAAAGACTTGGTTGAACGATCATTCTTATCAACGAATAAGAAATTTTATTAAAAATTGTTTATATTGCGAATAAAAAGAAAATTTGACACGTTTAATTTTAAGTTTCTACTAAAAAAATAAATATTATTTTCTAATAAGGAATACTATCTACTGCTGTCAAGAGAAAAATGAAATTTTCTGTTACCAAAAAACAAAATAAATAACTTCTGATAAAAATTTATTATTAGTTTATAAAACGATTCATTTGTTTATTACTTCAAAATTCTATTTTTAATTTAAAAAATTTTTTACGGTCACCTTGATCTTTCTAGTTCAAAGCAATAATGTGAAAATAACAATTTTGTAAAAATAAAAAATTGCTTCAAAAAATATAATCTCGTAATCGTTGGTTGTTGCTCGGACAACAATATTGACAAAAATAAAGAATATAATTATTAAAAACAGCGTGGAGCAAACATCATAGAAAACATATTTTTCACGGAAAGATTTCATTTACCACCGTAGGTGTACTAACCTTGACCAGTCCTCGACTGTTTATCCAACTCAGGCGAAAGAAGGCAATACACCCATAACTCGCTATTTTTTCTTCTTTTATGTCACCTAGGCGCAAAGATAAAAAGGTCTTTCGGTTCTGGTGTCCTCCTGGGGACCGTTCGCACGTTTCCCAGGGTCATAAAGTACACTGCGGAACGTTCCGTCTAGCGCATGACGCGAGTTATTTTTGCCGCCCATCTCTGCTTAGTTTATCGCTTTTCGCGCAGATGCAAGCCGAAGGATAGTGCAGGTGCGAAAGAAGCGATAAAATTTAAGATTATTTTTATATTTGAGTTCAACGTTTCTAATCAATCATTATTTCTGTATTTTCAATATGGTCATACAAAGATCGAATTAAAAAACATATATTTCAATATTTGTATACATAAACATTATTTATAATGCATTACTTCGTTATTTGGCAATTTAGATCGACAATTGCTTGTTTGCGCACAATATGCATCACTGAAAATGACGCATCTATCCAATGTAATTGATGAGCCGGTCCCGGGTAATGACAAGCTTAATCCAAGTTCCGTATGCTGGATTTCGGTGAGAGGTAGTCTGAAGTTGGATGACGCCCGCACAGCAAGCTCTCTCCCTGTAGACGAAGGCGAAACAGCAGGAAGTTCAAATAGTTTAAATCAAATTGCTTCCCTTCCTGACTTTTCCTTAAGATGTTTGCACGCAGCCCAAGTAATAATTCACTTACACAATGTTGCGGAATTAACGAGTTGGCGGCCCTGTGATGCGCTTGTAAGTCAGCAAACAAGAATAAGATTTTAATTGCATTAGCATTGAATCGATATATTGTAACTCTTCGGAATAAAAGAAGCATGCCACGTTTAAAAGTCTTTCAATTTGTATTATTTAAGAAGATGATAATACAGTTATATTATAATTCTACTGAAAAGAGATAAAAAAAGAATAAATGGAACTTGTTTTAATAATCGAATAATTAAATTTTTGTTTCATAATTTATGAGTCCTTAATAAAAGCCCCTTCTTTGTTCGCGGAAATAGAGCGCTCGTTTTGGAGCAAGAGTTTCCAAGGAAAATGCGTGCACGTAACCGTGTTTAAAGCAATACAAATGAATTCGTAATTAGAAATTCCGTACTTACGGTACAGCGTCGATGAGACAGAGCGTTTCGCGGAAAATGAGGGGTGAATTAATAACGACGTCCAAATCAATGCTGTAGCTCTCTCGACTTTGCTGTGCACATCGGGAAAACGAATCACGAATCCATTCTTCGCTTTGAATATTCCTTGACATTCATTCTCACCGCTCACTGCGCAAAAGCAAAGGCAAAACTGAATAATACCCGATTGCCGGAGATTATTTGATTGAACTAAATTACTCTTATCCTACTTTTTCTGACGCTACTGCTACCTCTGCAGCTAGCCAGGCTTTTTCGAGCTCGTTACTCAGCTCTCACTTAAATGCTGTCTCAAGATTTTTCTATCAGTAGTTACAGAAACGTTAGATTCGGGACAAGTGCAAAAAAGAACTTCATTAAACAAATTAAATTATTCGTGTAAAAATTTTAGTATTGTAGTGGTATGACTATAGTATGGGAAAAGTATGGCAACGAAATATGGTTTTTAGTATGAAATCATACCCATCTGTATATTCCGTTGCTATACTTTGTCCAAACTAAAGTCATACTAACGTCATACTAAAATTTTTACACAGGGAATTAGCATGTAAATTATACACGTGTATAACAATCTTTTAATTAAAAAATCTCCAATTTTTTAAAAGCATATAAGTGGGCCAATTCCCAGACGGTTCCAGCGTAAGACTCTTTCGGTCCAAATCACACCGCGAGCTGTTAGCTCAGCCTAGCATAAATAAGAAGCAGCTAGGCTCTTTCAGACCGGCAGAGCAGACGTTCGATCGACTGCACTCGTCGGCCCGACGATACAAGCTCCGGTGACTATTTTACCAAATACGGTCGGCGTGTCTTCCTTTACTTCCATTTACCTTGCTGTCGTGATTGCTGAGCTTCTCGGGTTTCCGGTAGTAGAAAGGGTAAGGGAACGTGGATGAGATTACCGTTACTTTTTTTATGTTAGTTATATTTTACGAATATAAATCGTAGTGATAAATGAAAAAAGGGGATTAGTTGGTGGAATTCTAATTTCTTAATAAGTTTCGGCGTTAATATTATTTGCAAATATAGATTATATAAATTGCTTTCTCTATAAATATTTTAGTTTCTTTAATAATATTTTTAAACTATCACGTAGTAAAAAGAATTTTTATAATAAACTATTATAATTAGAAAGAAGTAGGCTAAAATGTCCGTAAAAGAGAGTAACAGTAAAATTGTAGTACAACATCCCTTACATAATGAACGTATTTTATGAAAATTTTGAAATGCATAACACGTTCAGGTACAATGTTCTGAAAATTTAAATAGAACCATTTTCGTGCTCAAAACAACGCAGATGAAATTTTTTAAATTTTAATAAGATCAAACAATATTTCATTTTAAGAGTGTGGTAATTTTTAGAAGTTTTTTATGGAGCATTTGAGTGGTTGAAAAATAATGCATTAAACATTTTTTATTCAAAAGAATTTTCAGTTAATTAGATTCACTTGCCAGTAATAAATGTTTGGGCTCTAATCGTTACCTTTACAATGATGTTTTTAATATTATTTTTCTCAAATTTTCGTTTGCAGAAAACTTAAAAATAATGCAAAATAGGATTTCATCAGAGTACTTGGTAAAATCACATAGATTGAAAGTTACTTATCTTTATTTTTTGAGAATATGCAAAAGCAATAAATAAATTTATAAAATCTTTATAAGCAGAGAAAATAGTAATTGCAGGTAGTATATTAGAAAGAAAAAAGAATTTGGCTAATTTGGTTTGATATTAGGAAATATTTCTAATTATTTTATTTAAAAAATATATCTAGTTTTGACCAATAAAATTATGCATACATTTGTAATATAATGATAACTGCAGCCTATACATCGGTAAGCTTAATTTAGTGAAAATATAATATAAAATATATATATAAAGGTATTTTATTCAGATCACATAACATTGAAAATTTATATGAATATTCAACCAAAATTTTCAGGTATCGGTAGGAAGAAAATAATTTATAATTTTAACTGGAAAATAATTAGATTACCGATAAAATCGAATATACTAACTAATTAAATTGTGTAGCGAACTCATTCTTTGAATAAACAGAACTTTTGTGACACACAAAATAAATAGCGGCTGTTATTACATATTTTTTATTTCATATAAAAATAAAACATGAAGCAGTGCAACATAAACAAAATAAAATAATTTAAAAAATAAATATCAATAAATGAAATTAAATATTTGCAACAGTAAAAACTATTTTACAACCAGGATCGTAATCACTAAAAAAGATTTAATCAATTAATCAAAATATTCATTGCAAGTCTCGCGAAAACAATATCGTTACCGAGGTGACGAGAGCAAATTTTTGCAAAGTAAGAAAGACAGACAGAGAGCGAGAGAGAGAGAGAGAGAGAGAGAGAGAAAGAGAGAGAGAGAGCTTCCTCTTGACCCTTCGGATCGTCGAAGCTCGCGCACGTCTCAGGCACGTAAGATTCGTCTTCTCCAAGCGATATATTTTTTAGGGCCACGCGAAAGTGCTTCCCGGCTCGGCGTTACACTTTTGTTCGATTCTCGCGCGTTTTGTATGCTGGCCGCCGCGCTAGCTCCGGCTGAGTGGAAAAGCTGGGCGTGTGCAGTGCGCGTAACGTGGAAGCTAAGGTTCAGCTATCTCGGGATTCGCTGGATATGATGGTTTTTCTGAATCAAGAAGTTCTATTAAAGATTGGAAAAAGGAATCGAGAGGAAGGGCTTGTTTTACAGTACGTTGCTGGCTCTGACAAGATAAAGTTTGAACTTTTTCTTGATGAAAAACGTTATTATTAATATTTTGGAAAATCGAGAATTTGAATTAATTGTAAATAATTGTTGTTTAGCCAATTATTTTACTATCTTATCTTTAAAAAGTTTCGGAGATAAAAAATAAAGTATCCAAAAAAATGTTAAGATTAAAAATTTAAAGATTCAGATTAGGTAAGTAAAATTATAAATATTTTTAATACACGAAGTATATTTTAATTAATTTTTAAAAATTTACCATTTTTAAATGTATTAACATCTTTATCCTTAAATCTTTTAATTCTATTTCAAAGACAATTCCTTACAATTATAATAAATTCAATCCTCTTATTTCAAATAAAAATGAGAAATTATCTGTTAAACCGTTTAGCAAGGCGAAAGCTACGGCGCGCACGTTTCATAGAAATAATCAAGCTGGATTTGTCAGAAAACTATATATTGTTCGCTGTATTTCAGCTCCAAAATAGTACAGATATCTAAGCCAATTTTATTTCTGAAAGAGAAAAGATTATAGAATTTTTCATTTAATAAATTGGAAATCGCGATCTTTTTTACTGATAAACACTTTTTATTAAAATAAAATAAATTTTGATAGAATGAGTGAATAGAAATGTGCTTATTTTAGTGAAAATTTTCAATAAATAATTGACATTCCATTGAGTCTTCCAAAAAACCTATGAAAAAGATTGAAAGGAGTATTAAAGCAAGAATAAAGCTCGAAGGAGGCTAAGCAGATTCGGTGGTCTAAGACTCGGTAAAACGGGTAATCAAGTGGTTTCTAATTGGACGACTCTCTAAGAGATAGAGAGCACGGAATACAATTAACGGGAATCGATGATAGACTTCGCAGCCAGCGGAAATAATCTGGGCCACCATATTAATACTCATTCGAAGCTTTCGCGAGGCTGTCGGCTCTTCTCGGCCCTATTTCTTCTCTTCTGGCCATCTTCGACTAACGGGATCTTCCGAGCCGCTCACGTCGAAAATAGCGTAGTCGCGGTATTGTGCCGCCAAGGAGCTTGTCTCTCGCGTCTCTTCAAGTAAATTACGAATCAGGTCATGCTGAAAGAGCTCCTCGATTACTCAGGAAGCCGTAAACTATTGTATTAGAAATTCAGAATCCAGCGAACGTGGTTGATTTTGACGTGGACGCTACTAAATTATTCGTCACTCTGGTATAATGGAGAAGCTATCAATAAAAAGGTTAAAGTTTGTGATTTAATTCAAGGAAAAGTTCAAAGCTTTGCCTTTACTTTGAGGTTACGAATTTAAAATTTAGTATAATAAATTAATGTATAAATTATATGCAGTCATAAGAAGCAATTTTTTAACTTATTTATAAATATATTATACTTTAGAACATTCTACTAAAAAATTTTAAATTCATTGAAATCTTATTATACGGGACCAACGTACAGGTAATTTATTTATCTCTGTCATATTACATTTATATGAATACTTCATAGTATGTATATAATTCCAGTCTAAATAAAAAAATAAAAAAATTCATAAGTGTTTGTATTACGATCATCAGCGAATCATCGATTCTCTCAAAAGCTGCACAAACAAAACGCTCTATCTACTTCACAAAAATCCAGTATCTCTAAAAACACTATTTTCCAGCGACATCATCGGCCACTCGCTAGAAATTCACTTCCAAACTCTCGGCGAAAAAAAAGCGCATTGGCTCTGATTCGCGATCGCGCAAGCGCTCTCGACGTTTTTCTGCCTCGAATAAAGCCCCGGTCCCCCTATCCGCTTCCGCTGATCGAAGCCGTTTTCGCTGCGACGGCAGGCAGGTCAGCTTTCGGTAGCCTGGGGCCGGCAGTTTGCCTCGCGACGTAATGTAGCCGCTGAATGGAGCGCCGTGTGTATCGCACGTGCACTTGTAGAGAGGTCCTATTGTGCGAGACCAGTCGGAAATATCTGGCCTAGAAATTTTTCCCTCGATCGGTGTTTGAGCGTTTTTTTTTTTCGACAGTTTCGGTGGTCTTCTTGGGATTGATTTTTGTTCATCTTATGAGGGAAGAGTTCGAGATGAAGGTATTGATTTTTTGGAGGATGAGGGAATTTAGGGTTCGGAATGACGGACACGACATGCTATTTTTGATTAAAGAAGTAAAAAATAAGAAATTTTTTAAAACATAAATCAAATGCAAAAATAAGGTAATATGAGTTTACTACAGTTTTAACAAATTGCTCTAACAGCACGAAGTGGTTATTATCCTCGAATTCCGTGTATCGCTGCTCAACCGCTTGATTGTACAGAATCTTAATTATCTCAATAGCCCGACAAATTCGCGGAATCAGAAGCAATTTTGGCTGTCAAGCGGTCGCAGATCGCGTCAAAAGCCGACGACGAAAACGCAACGCGGCTATAGAAATTTAATCCGTTAATTTCAATGCAAATTCAGCGTCGAAGCTCCACTGTATTTATGGTGTTTGTGCAGCGGCGAACCTTCGAAGCAACTCGGCAAGCTTCTAGCGATGCTATTACTGGTTTTAATTAAAAATAAAGCCCCGGCAGTTGGAATTACAGCTTCGCGCAGGAAGGAAGGGGATTATGAATTATATTGTTTTGCCGATCTCGTCTTCCATTTTTCCCCGCTCGGTAAAAGACGTTCGAAGATTAAATTTTTCGCGCCACGAATAGTTCGGATGCCGCTCATTGAATCCTGCGTTTACGCTGCGCGAATTGTTGTAAAGAAATTCGTTTGTAACTGAGAAAGTTAATTTTCTTGGGATAAATTCGCGCGCGGCAGAACAATGCGTAGCTCAAACGAAACTTCGTCCGAGAGGAGGGCAGTGAGAATTTTCCCTCTTGTTTTATTCAGCGTCGAGTTTTTGCGCTTTGTGCAGTTTATCGGGTCGGTGCATTGAAATTCAAAAGCTATTTATCGAATATCCGCTGGAAAATTTTGTTGAATTTTGACCTGAGTTATGATATTTTTAATTAAATTTCATTTCATTACAATTTTGATGGAGATTTCGTGGTCCAGTAATGGATAATTATTTAATTACATGTTAATTAACTGCCGTATGATAATTAATAATTTTCACATTCAGGTGAGATATTTGTAAATAATTTATAAATCACGAAGTTACATTCATTAAATCTTACTCTGACCATTCATAAATAAAATATTAAATTTTGTAATTAAATATCATGAAATCTACTTTATACAAGAAGTTCCTTTGCACCACAATTATATCGATTTAACATAATTCAACCAATCAACTCCAAATCCTCCCTAAATAATCTTTCCACAATTAAACTACGCTGCACAATCAAAGTCACCCTCGCGTACTTTTAATGAATTCACAATAACACTGCGCGAAATCACAACTCCACCCCCTCGAGCGGCGTCGCAAACTTGACGCGAACTTCCGCCCGGTGACTCGAAGTTGAGCGAGCACGTGCCTGGTTTATATACACCGCGAGTACGCGTATATTCATCGAAATTCGCTGAGCATAATATCCCCACGGAAAGGAAGCGATATCTGCTCTGTGCGTTACGCGCGATTACAGCTTGGGAAAGATGGATTACTGCGCGTTCGAGATGAAGGCAGGCGTGCTTGGATGTTTTCAGGTGAGAGTTGAAAGTTTTGAAGAAATAAATGAAAAGAATTACGGTTTGATAAATAATTTGGAAATGTAATGTAAATGGGTTTTTATGAAATATTTGAAACTATAATAGTACATTTCGATACGAGCGAGGAAGGTGCTCATTTGCCTCGTGAGACGTTTTTGAAATGTCGAACGAAGCAAAAATCACCTTACGCACCAGTATTGAACGGTATTTTATATCAAAAGAGCCAAAAAATCATCTTAAAGTTAGGTTTTTGTTAAAAATTTTTATATTGTTTTGTCACCAATAGATAGTAAGCAATTTATGTAATTTTTTTCGCTTACATTATTATTTGGTCATTTACTACTGTATTATTTGAAAATATTTCCAACAACCTAAAATGCCTATGAGTTGAAAATAACTCTGTGACTCGGGTAATAAATTAAACAAATAACATTACCTCGGTCGAACGTCAATTAGTAACATTTTCAATACTTGCTCCTGCGTCTAGGGCGCGTTAAATAATAGCTTATTCATCATCCGTCTCTCGACCTCATTACGCCAGTTACCGGCATTGTTTAGCAGAAGCCGAAAGTTTACTCTTTGCGCAACTTACATTTTCAGCGATTTCAGCAAAAAGTTTCCAAAGCAGAGAAGTCAGTCGAAAAGGCAAAGGGGGCAAGAGGGGTACTTGCTCGAGCGCGTCGCGGACACGTCGGCTGGTGTGAATAAGTGTAATACCACTCGAACGACTCGTACTTTGGCTTCGCTTAGAGTTATTGCTGCGGACCTCTTATGGCCGTCATAACTTTCTTGTCCTCCGTTCTACGTGAAGGGTACGATGATTTTCTGCGAGGAGATGTGCGCACTCGGCTCGCGATGACAACTGCGAGGCTGGCTTGCGAAATTTCCTGTTCTGGAAATTTGAAAGTTTTAAGGTGGCTCGTGTACCAAATGGACCTGTCGTATAAAACTTTATAGAGTAATTGGTTATTTTGCACTAAAGCGAAAATTAGTTATAATATACGTATTTTGTAATCACGTCATATCTTTTCAGTCTTTCATAATTTTTTTAATTTTTATATCGGGAAGATCTAAAGAAATTTTTCAAGGAACAAAATCACATTTTCAACATTTACATTAAATGAAGAACAAAAAAATTCTTTATATTTCGTAAAAAATCACTTTATATAGATTTTTTACAATTCATTTTGTCGCCCAAAATTTTTTTCTTTATTCGGTATCTAGTATTCAACATCATAATGTGATAACAGATTATGATATAAACTTTTTCATCCCATCTATCTTTTTTTTTTATCCAACGTTATCTCTAGGAGCGTGCGCACGATCGTTCACTGGCTTCGCATAAATTTTTTTCAGATCATTTCAATATAGCCATCTAAAATAACTATCCCAAGCCAGAACAAAAACCAGGAGAGAATTCAATTTCTCACAGCGCGCGATTTCATGCAAACGCCAGTGGAGACGTTTTGTCCCTAAGTGGGACTCGTGCAAGAAAAGCGCATTTACTCGGCGTCCTTCATTTTTCTCTTTTCCCGGCATTTGCAACTCGAATGCTCGCGCTTTCTCATATAAGCAGTCTACTGAAGCGAATATATCTGAACAGAAAAGATTCCGTTCTCTCTCTCTTTCTCTCTCCTCGCGCATGGAGATTGAGTATGATGATCTCTTATCAAACCTTTCATCCATCATGTCTAAATAGTTCAGTAGGTTGAACATGATTGCGACGTCTGGGAAGATTTTATTGTTTGGACGAATGAAAAATTGTCGACTAGCATCTTTTGTTTTACGTCGATTAATTTTTAATATTCGCCATAGTTTTAATGATCTGTACATATCACCAAGATCAATTATAATTCAAAGACTATTAATTCTATAAAACGTTAGTACTAACGTATAATAATTTAGTGAAACAATACAATCAATGTTCCGTCTAATCCTTACCACTAACGAATATTCCAAAAATTCTCTTATTACATAACCTTCAACAAATTTCTTTTAATCTCAAGATCCAGCCCTCATACTACTAAGCCACCTCCCTCGGTAAAGAACCACGTGAACAATTGTCAAGCGCAACTTTGACATACCTCAAAAATACCCACCCAGACCGCCGCCTCTCTAAAATCTTGCGAAAATTTAGCTGCCCGTATCTCCGAATGATTAATGCACCCTGCGGTGCTATTAATATCGATAAGCCCAGAGCGAAAAAGCAGCTCCAGGCCCATTACTTACTTCCAAGCCAGCCGAAAAGTGAGAAGAAAAGGCGGCAGTAAAGTTTTTCCCGCTGGCAGGTGTCGGGCGCGCTGCGAGCGGCTCTGTAATCCCCTGAAGGCACACTTGACTGTTCGAGTGTCTCGGCGCTGTTACGCGCGTACATATCGATTCGTCCGCGCTTGCAGAACCATCGAACTGCTGAGCTTCGCGATGTTCACGAGGTTAAGAGAGACGCGGCGTCGATGAACTCGCTCTCTCTCTCCTCTCGGGGCGCGTCTTTGTCGCACCTCGTTCTTCCACTCTCGATAATGAAACGCTTTGAGAGATAGGATCCTCGGCTTCCTCGGCGAGCCTACTTGTAGGAGAGGCGCGATGATTCATTCGTACTCGAGGCGATAAGGCACGAGCCGCCGGAGTCTGCAACTTTCGATGCCGGCTGGAGCGCGGAGTGCTCGATAGCTCGTTAATTTTCTCACTGGTGTAAGGCTGCCGCTAGGAAGATAGAAAGTGATTGTATTGATCATTGTTCGGGGAGTGCTTTTTTGGGGTGTTAGATTGGCGGTGCTGGATTTACTAACGAGCGGGTATGTATTGGTTGCAGTGTAAATGGGATGTTGCAAGTTGGGCCGATATGTAATGTCATAAATTAGGTAGGTATATGGTTGTAGAATAAGTTCGGCGGTGATGATTTACAAAAAATAAACAAAGTCGTAGTTACATGATCTAGCGCTGTGAAACTACAGTTATGCTTGTTTAAAATCGAAATGTATTTTTTTCATACGAGTACAAAGCGGTATTTAGCACACGCTTTTTTGTTCGAATGTGCACGAAATCGAGCTTTACGCACAGTATATCAATAAACAAATATTATTTACATAAATTTGTATCTGAATTATTAATGTTTTATCGATGTGAATAGTATTTTAAATTTCTTCGTATTTAGTATTATTACAATCTAGAAATAATTAAGATTTTCATTTTCATTAAACATAATTTAGAAGCGAAAGCGTTAATACACCGTTACACATAAGAGGTGCGCGGCAACGTGTCACATATAACACGTAGCACGTTTTGGAAATCCTGGCCTTTATGGAGCTTTCCAAAGTTATCAACGGAATATTCGCTTTATGGACGACGTGAATGCAACTTTATAGATGCCGTTAGTTTCTAACACATTTTATTCGATTATAGTATTTCACGACTATAAGTTTTTAACGCCTTTGTTGTTTATATTTATCGTTAAAGTAAGTATAAAAAGGTAACCATGAACTTCAGATTTACTGTTATAAGTCTTATGTTAATTTATTTCAACAAACTAATTAACAGTACATCATCATCACCCATTCATAAACATTAATAAAATCTGAATGAATATTTAAATTTCCATCGCTTAAATACTTATTTTTAAATTTGAACTGTTTTAATCTCAAAGATCTACAATTTCCGATGCTTTACGAGATTACTTATCCAGCGATTAAAAGAAACCATTCCACTTCTGCGAGTAATCTCCTTCCGCGAAAAAGAAAAGAGAGCAAGTTACCATGTCAAAGTTTGCATTGATTCAGAGTTGGATTGCGTCAAAGTTCTCGCAACTCTGAGAAAAGGAGTCTTAACGAAGGGCAAACACGGCGTCGCTAATTAGTATGATAAATTAGATCCTGAGCCAGTTTGGTGGCAACGACAGCTCTGTGCCTTTACTCAGCGCAGAATCATGGCTCATATTCCACACGTAAAAAGAAAATTTTTCGTATCTTGACGTTTGAGAGAAAAGGAAAAAATGCGGTTATTTAATTTTAATTTTTATAATTCTTTAAAAAACCATCCTAATTTGTTTAAAATTTGCTCTCATATTAAATGTTTCTACACAATTGCCATTATCATCTAACCTATTAAACTACTTCCTAAAAATAAATAAAAAAAAAAATGCCTACTCTTCTAGCAGTAGCACATTCGCAACCCTTATATAGGATTCCATCGTTAAAATGCAACTCGCCGCCACGACGTAAATTCTGAAGCAAAAAGTATGAAGCATCATTCTGTAAAAAAGCTCCACGAGAAAAATGTAGCACCTTTTGTTCGTCGAGCGAGAGCAACTTTAGCATAGACCGAAATTGATATCTATTTTGCGGCAAGCGTAGGAGAGCATGTATCGACCCTCGACGAATCTATCGGATTTCCGGAGTATTCATGAGGCGGCAGCTGTGTGAGCGAGCGGGAAAGAATCGGAATAAACGACGACGCTGCGGATTTTTCGGGAGATCTCGTTTATTCTCTTGTTTTCTCATAAACACGTGCCGTGCTCGCAGCGCCTGTTACTCTTTTTTGCAGAGGATTATTGAAGAGAAAT
>JAPYZA010001042.1:0-23225 GCA_030522685.1 Eupelmus azureus | reverse complement strand
CGAATCCCGTTAATACTTGAAGGCTGTTGCAATAAATAAAATGCATTTATTGTGGTGATACCATTTTCAATAACTTAATTATTGATATGTATATTAATGAAATGTGAAAGGGTCGAGTAGACATCTCTACAAAATATTATACAGGAACCCAAAAATTATATCGTAAACATTAATTAGATATATTGGGAAATTAATAAATTTCAATATATAGGTACTAGTGTTAAAAAGTGGACTTTTCATGTGAGGTTGAAATCACTTCCTCGCTCATGTATCAAACCGTATTTTTTGACAAGACGTGCACAAAGCGAGATTTAATATTCGCCTTTTTGTTCTAGCGAAATCGAGCTTTGCGCGCGGAGAATCAAAACATTTTATTCTAAAGATTGTATGTTTTACAAAACGCTGACAGAGTCCTTTTTTTTTAACTTAAAAAACTTGTAATAATCAAGTAAATATTCAAACTTTAACGTTCGATTACCAAAAAATATCTTATTTCATTTTATGTTCAATATAAAAACTCAATAAGCAAAGTGTGTAATCTGGCTTGCCCTTTCCTATGCATTATATAATTGAATCGACTGCAATAGCTTTAAACGAGTTATAAATTATCTTTTTTCTGTGAAAGAAATTTCGGATTAGTTGTATTTATTTATTCTAGAGTTATATGCTCAAAAATGTCTTTCTTTTAAGTTCGATACATCTTACAAATTATTCATACTATTTCCCCAATATTATTGTAATAAATTATACTGATGTATTAAGCTTGTTACACTCATTGAAGCCACAGTGATAAAATAACGAACTATTGTGAGATAAATTATAAAAACAAGACCCTACGAAATATTTTTTGACAGAAAGTAAATTTGGGGGATCGAGCTAATCGGCGGTTCTATAGAGTAAGTAGTCAGTTAATCAAACAGACACCGCAACAAAATTCTGTATTCAAAACGTTACTAATAACGGATTTACACGTGAAAATATAAGAATTAAAAGATTGTACATTAATTTAATATAACACCATTCTTTTGATGTTTTCTGAAAAGAATTAAATTAAATTCGAAACTAGCACTATTTAAATAAATTATATACATTAATAATTAGAGTTTATATACGTATAGTTTTATACTGTGAATAAAATAATAATATTTCGATTAAATAGGTACGTTGCACGTCTGCGAATGTAAAGGATTAAATAAAATATTAGCATTGTTAGCATTACTCTCTGCTTTTATATAGTTCAAAAAAATTTTAAATTATCAAAAATAGTTTATTTCATAACTCATGCGGTTATCATAAGTAGCCTGCTCCTTGTCTATAAAAAATATTCTTATCCACAGAATTATCACTTAATTGTGCATTAATAAGCCCAATAAATTTTTTATTTTGCTTGGAATGCTTCTTGTGTCATCCAATCTATTCACGAGAAATTTGCTGAAACGAAGAAGTAAATGGTTGGGTTACTAAACGTGTTTTAACAAGTTGAAAATAAGATAAAGAAATAATAATAAACTGACGCATTAAAATATTTTAATAACATTTTTGGATCCTAACAAAATTATATAAAAAGCTAATTAATAAATTATGTAAAAGTAAAAACTTTATAAATCTTAAAAACAGTTATCTAACGTTAAAAACATTATAAGCTTTAAAAAATTCTAGAAAATTAATTATCCTAAGTAACAATGCAGTTTTTCAATATATCTATTGCTACAAACTCATTATCCTTACTGCTTACATTTTTTTCATTTATATTTTGAATGCTTTTATCCCTTTCATCCCATAAGGTAAGTCCATCACAAGCGCAGATTTTTTTCGTGTTTTGGAATAGTCCTGACGATCTCGCTATTATGCCACAAGCCAATCTGTTGATATTAAAAAAAAGTCATTTGGTTAATGCAGTTTGTAAATATGCATGCATTTTTTATATAGATTTCAAATTAGAGATTTTAAAATAAAATTCTGTTGCTTCCCGTAAGAACTAAATAAGTCACATCAGATTTTCGAGAAATTAAGTTAAATGTGCACCCAAGATCAGAGGAAAGAAGTGGAAATCTAAGGTTTAGCCAATTCATTTAGGCACTAAATACCAATTTAATTGTGCTTATTTTCTTAAAGATACATGTTTTTCTTTTTAATTGCAAACTAGTCAAATGTTCGAGACATTCGAAAAATTCGGGAACTGGATCCCATTGAATATAATTATTGTTTTGTTGTTAATTTAATTAAATTTATAAGAAAATGAAAAAATGAAAGAAAAAAAATGTATGAAAGCATATTTTATATTAATCACTTTGTTGTTTGATTCTAGTACATCGATCGTATTATATTGGAATTCGTAAGCTTCATAGAAACTTTCTCATTCCTGTACATAAAAATCAATTTACGTAAAACAACGACAGTATGAGAGAAACAATGACACGCTTTATGAAGGTATAGGGTATCGGACTCGAGAGCGTCCTAAGTCTAAACACTGATGCATAGAAAAGAGTCGCCCCACTCTGAAGACTCGTAAAACTGCAAATTCGTTACTCTCTTTTTTAGTACATATAGGAAACTGATTTTCTTTTTAGTCTTTCGACTTTAGTCCTTGTGGACAGACGTGCCTTCCTCGTGCCTTTAATAAGAACTACTTGAGAAAAGTATTTAAACTTTACTTGATTATTTAACTAAACTTCCTGCTTCTTCCAACAGTTTAAATATGTGCACCAGAGATCAGAGGATACAAGTTGAAATCTAACACTTAGCTGATTTATTTAGACACTAAATTCATCATAATTGTGTTCATTAACTAAATATACATATATTTTTTTTTTATTCCAAATTAGTCAAATGTTTGAGTGATTCAAAAAGCTCGGGAAGTGGATAGCGTTGGACATATTTATTTTTTTATTAATTGCATTGAACAAATGGTTGTTTTTCATAAAATAATTTCATGAAAAACAACCATTTTTAAGAAAAATTAATAATTTAATAAAGCATATTTTATATTAATCAATTTATTATTTAATTCTGGGATAGCGTTCGTATTATTTCATTCCGCTTCACACCATAACTGAAGAAGTCCAGTGTTCGTGATAATTTGTGATAATGATGAATTGAACGATTTTTTATTAAAATGAATAGCAAAGATTAGGAGAAAACAAGTCAGATGATATTATTGTCTATATAAAAGCAATTCGAATTTTGTTTATTTGAAGTGTAATGGACTAATTCGTAAAGTTGAGAAGTGATTATCGAAAAATGGACTCGTTCCCTTAGAGCCAAAAATGATATCTTTAAAAAATATCAACTTTCCGGTAAGTCTACAAATTGTTTATTAAAGAGATCAAACTTTTCAAAATTAACTTTTTCAGTTGTGATCGGAAGCCACAGAATTTACTGTATACATCCTTATCTTTTGCTTGTTTTGAATAAATGATTAAATAAGATAGTAAAAAATTTATTTTTTATTACAAGAATTTTTTTTTATTTAAAAATAGTACATTATGCACCTAGGGAGTAAAAGTAAAGAATGTCTCAAACATGCAGTCTGAGGCTTTCTTTACTTACTCCCATGGTGCTTATACTATTTTTCTCCACGAGGAGCGTAAAATGTGTGCTGTAGAATTCGCCCGCAGGGCGTATAGTACGCACTTTACGCGCCGTGTGGAGAAAAATATTATTTACAGTACGCGTTATTTATCGACATGTTTGTTACTTCATGTTTTATTCATTTTCGATTACTCTTTCATTTTATTTTCGATACCAAAAAACGCTCAACTAATAAAAAACCTTCGTCTTTTAAAAATCCAGTTTCCCAAATACCAAGTCAACAAAAGTCCGACTCTAAAAGCGCAAGCGTCAAATCCAACATGCAATTTACCCCATCAACATTTCGGAGCTCTACATATTCCTACATTAACATTTCCAATCCAAAAAAAACTTTAAATACGCAAAAACCGCTAAATTCCTCCATTACCAAGAACCCGCCTCACGCACACCCAAGAAAACTGCATCTCGCAAATACCCAGCTCCCCACATCGCGCGTCCTACTAATCCATTCCGCGATCACTAATCATTACATAAACTTATACAACACAGCAGCAACTCAGCGTCATTGCAACTCGAGCCTCGCCGCAAATCCACAACGCTGTAATATCTCTGGCTCTCTCCCACAACGGCCTATCGAGTTTCTCATTTAAATGCTCTTCGCGCGTCGTTGCAACACTGCATATTTAACCCGGCCGGGTCTACATGCACCGATAAACAATTAACCATACAGTCTCCAAGTGCCTCTATTACCTTGGCGTTTAATCGCGTAACTCTAACCGGTATATAAGTACACGACCGGAATTCGTGTCGCAGATAAACGTTCCATAAGACACTGTTCTGTACATTACGGCTTTTACTATCAGCCTCTCGTGTAAGTATATTATAGTTAAAAGGCCGTCGACTCCCAGCACGTGTTTGTGTATTATACATGCTCCGATTGTCCAAAATCAGCAAGAATCGCTTCCGGTCAATCGGCGTACACACAGCCGGCGTAAGACACACCTACTTAATACCTGCAAGTACAAACCGGAACAACTACACCGCCTCGCTCTCTCACACAGTCGGCACAGAGAGAGAGAGGGGGGGGGGGCTAAACAGCCAGAGTCGGCACGCCAAGCGGCGGCAGCGTCCTGTCTTACTTACACATACCCGCGCGTTACGCGTAAGTGTACACACACGCAGCCCCGAAAAGCCAGCATTCTCGGTTTACGCGCGCGCGCGCAGTCTACGTTCAGTCGCGGGCGCGTACAGCTCAACAGCGCACGATGGCGGCAGTCGCGCTAGCCTCGCTGCCCAGCAAAATGCCGAACAACAACAGCAGCAGCGGAGCAGCAAGCAGCCAGCGTACCAGCACCGGGGGCAGCGTGAAAGGCGAGCGCTGCAGCAACCCGTTCCGCATACCCCGGCACGACTCTGTCTACGAGCTGCGCTACGTGCCCCAGCTGATACGCGAGCGGCTGACCCACGTGCACTTCGGGCGCAAGATCTGCCTGAGCTGCCGGAACCGCGTCTACGCGATGCTCAAGGAGCGCAAGCAGCTGTACCACTCGACGAGGCTGAGCGGGGCTGGAGCTGGCGGTGCCAAGAGACGCAGCGAGCCGAGTGCTAAGATACAGAAGAGCAGGGCCAGCGATGCTGGACAGACGAACGGGCAGGGGGCTGTCATTAAGCCGGCGCAGGTGAAAGCTACTAAGGGAGTGATGAAGCCTGCTACGGAGGTGGATGTCGGCGATAAGGAGGTGAGGTTGCCGGGGACGAGCAGGAGCAGCGGCAGCGCGGATGGCGATTCTAACCTAGCAGGTGAGTGGAGCGTTTGCCCGCGCTTTTTCCCGCGCGCGCGCCGGCCTGCAGCGGCAGCTGCTGAGCTGTTATGGCTGATTTGCGTGCGCTTTTTCAGCAGGCAGGCTCGCTCTGACGCGGCGGGTTTGGGAGAGGGCAGGCTTGCTTTCTTGGTTGGGGAGAGTGTTTGGCTCGGGTTGCTGGAATTGGATGAGGTTTAGGGGGGGGGGGGGCGCATGGTGAGAGAGAGGGGCGGCCGGGTTTGACATGGCTTTGCTCCGAAATTGAATGTTTACGACTTTTTGAAAGTTGGTTTCTTTGAGGTGAAATTTTTGTTAAACTCGTTGCAACGAATTTTTTGTTTGTTTAAACTTCATTTTGAATTGTTGATGCAGTATAATGTTTAGAATGTTTTACTTGCAAAGATAGATGAATTTTTAAAATTTTTAAAATTAAGCTTCATTCATTTATTTCGGATTTTTAAATATTAAAGATTTAAAAAATTATTAATATAATTTTAGTTTTTTGAATTAGTATTTTATGCACATTTCCTTATTCTCATGGACAAAAACTATTCATAAATCATATTTAATTCATGACATTTAAATGCAGTCAAAATTTACAATTAAAATTTTAATTTAAATAAATTTACTTAATATAAATTAAAATAATAAACATACCTTTTGCCACTATTTCCGTTTATTTTCGATGCAGGAGTTTCACCTTTACCAAGATCATCTGCCTTTTCTGTAATGACCAGAGATCTACCGATAATATCATGTACTTTTAGAAGATTATCCATTATCCTGAATGTACTTCTTCCCGTGTCATCTGCTACAACATTCCCCAGATCACCAATATGCTGTTTAAATGAAGTTAATTGTCTTTGAAAACTATCAGTGCAGGTAAACACCGTTTATCGATAATGGTTCAAAAAATGCATTAATTACCCTTTGCATAGGTGGATCATCTGGTCCTCCATGTGGTGCATTATTTGGATTAAAATGTTCACCTACACTGTAAAGAAGCACAATTTATACAATATTCTAAAACCTGCATTAGATGTTGCAAATTCAAAGACTCATTACCTTTCACAGCCTTTGGAAATGTCACCACACTCATGAATGTGTAGTCCATGAGGACCTCTTGTTAGTCCGTCAATTGTACCATCTATTATACATCCATCATTTGTTTGAACAAATCGTACTACTCCTCTTATTATATCACCAAAGCTATAGCCAGAATTTCCTCCCAGCATAGACACAGCACTTATGTCTGCCTCTAAAAATACAGATCAATTAAAAAGATTTTCCCACAACTATTTATCACAAATTTCATCAAATACTCACCACCGTAACCCTTGAGTACAGCCTTTCTGCCTGTACTCTCTATAGTTTCTTGAATTTTCGAATGAGGCAAGCTTGTTTCAACGATCACAGTACCCAGCTCCAGGTTCACTTGTACATTCTTCACACCCTCCTTGTCCGACAGAGCATTCTGTATGGCATTGACACACTTCTGGCATGTCATCTGCACTGCAAACTCAATCTAAAACAAAAAACAACGTTTTATTTACATCCTCACTACTGTGCCAACTGCAATCAGCATGCATTCACCAACTAATTTAAATTCACAAATACATCTCAAAAAACATAAAGTCATCCTCACATTCGTTCATATCTCAACACCAACATAACTCACCTTCGTCGAAGTCATGCTCCTCTTAATAACAGCGTATCGTTAACGGAAAAAAAAGTCGTACACTGTGCACGTATATGATGCAGCGCTTTTGCCTGTACACTACGCAGCTAATCTGCCTTTTCCTTTCAGGTTATCCCCGCAGCGACCGTGAAGCAATACAGCACTGCAATCGAACTTGCGTTTTTGCCTTCAGCTCGTAATCGGCAACTGATTTAACGTCGCGTTAAACGATGATAAGCCAAAACTGGCGCGGATTAACGGAGCAATAACAACAGACACCGGACGAGCGCGGCTCGGCCACTATGCATGCAGCAGCCGGTGTACTACGACGGCGCGCACGCCGCGACGGCGATAAAACAAGTTTCTCGAAGCCAGCGTTGCCAAACGGCCGCGCGCGGTTGTGCCAACTTAAACGTCTTTTGCTCGTTTGAATCTGCACATAATGCTTGTATGAGTGGACGAGAAATATTCTTGTATTTTAAATGTATATGGAGTATTGTACTGATCGCGCGAAGGAGAAATCGAAATGCAAAGTAGTCGCCAGGTGCAACGATAGATACGTCTAGCACACACGTGCTACCTCCCACGTGTGTGTCGCCGTATACACCCGCATATACTCCTATTCAAGAGCAAGCCTGTATAAACATGCGTATATACACTCGGTTCGAAATTTCGGAATCGTAAACAAAGCACGACAAGCAAGACCAACGCCTAATCAACCAAAACATAACCGCTTCTCTAAACCCTCCCACAATCTTCCAACCTCTCCCATCATAATCCCTCATTAAACCACTTTTAATCTCCCGCCGCGAGCCGGCCTCGCATTTTTATCTCGCGGCAACATCGCCCTGTATATATACACAGGGAGCGCGTCGGCCGACGCATGGTCGATCAACGCGCGCGCCGACACAGTGTCTATACACCTATACGACGTTAAAATCGTCTCCACGAAGCCAGCCCTTCCATCTTCCGCAAGCTTTGTCCGCTTTCCTAGTCACTACTGTCTGCACATTAACAAAGCTCATTGACGAGCCAGTGTATTTTAGCGGTTAATTAAGCGCTCGCCGGCCGCGCGAGCGCCTGGGTATTATATAAAGGGTATTAGGAGAGGAAGGGCGAGAGATAGAGGTGTGTGTGTGTAAGGCTAAGATGTCGGAGCCGATGGCTAGTGGGCCGAGGTCTTTCAGGGATTGTGGCCGCGAGCGCAGCCGGACATGCTAATGATTCGGCGCGGGCCCTCGTCGGCGAAATTGTGTAGGGATGGCTCTGGTCTCTTGAAGTTCCATCGTTTGGGTAGGTGGGATGGGTTGACATGGCTGTGGGTGGGTCTTTGGCTTTGAGGCTTGATGGATTGGTTGATTAATTATTGATGGTTGAATGTTGCAGATAATTCAAGCACACCGTCGGAGCACACAATGTCTAGGCGCAGCAGGTCTCAGGCTCTTCCGCAGCTGCAGCAGCAGCTGACGCAGAGGCAGGGAGATGCAGCTCCGGTCAACAAGGCTTGCTGCTTCTGCGGCCTTGGAGAGGACAACGAAGTGGAGTTTGGAAAATTTTATGAGCACAATGGAATTCTCACTCATTATTATTGTTTGGTGAGTTTTTGTTTGGATGTTTAGGGGTGGATAGAGTATTGATTGAGTTGCATCACCATGAAGTATATAGGTGTGACGCATGAGGTAATTTATCTGGGGAACGTTGCATCATTGCTTTGTGGTGCATCATAAAAGTTTCATTTAATATGTTCTGCAATGAAAACTGTTTTTAAACTCATACTTGAAATTATAATTCTGTAAAACTACTTGGCTTGTGTATAGGGGATTAATATTTATTGATTTTTAAGTATAATCATTTTGTGTCTCAGAAGAATATTAAAAGAGTCAAATATTTATACATATTATACATATTTCTAGTTGGAATAAAATATCATGTAAAAATAGCTTATTTCAGAAAAGAAAAATCCAAGAACTTAAATAAGAAACTTTATTTTCTTTTTAGCTTTTATCATCAAATATGGAGCAAAAGGGTAATGACGATGAAGGTATCTTAGGATTTTTAGCAGATGATATACAAAAGGAAATACGTAGAGGAAAAAGACTTGTAAGATTACTTTCTTCAAAATCTCAATTTGTAAAATGTTCATAATGCTCAGTATCTCTACATCTTCTTAATTTTCTATTTTAGGTTTGTTCATATTGTAAAAAAAATGGTGCAACATTAGGATGTTGCAATGCCAAATGTAAACGTATTTTCCATTTTCCTTGTGGTCTAAAGGCTGGGTCTTTACACCAGTTTTTTGGAGAATTCAGGTACTTAAATTTCTTACAGTTATTTGATTTCACATTTTTTGACCAAGCAGATTATAACTAATTGCTTTTCTTTTGTAGATCTTATTGTATAAATCATAGGCCTAGGCAAAAAATTGATGATAGAGTTAAAAAAGAAATTGAAAACATGACAAACATATTATGCTACATTTGTTATGAAGATGTCAAACCTTTAGACAGCAATGGGACATTATGGGCACCATGTTGCAAGAAGAATGCCTGGTTTCATCGTAAATGTGTTCAAGTTAGTATTTTTTTAAATAATTGTACCTATGCTTTTATTTAAAAAAAACTTTTATAACTAAATAAACATATTATTTATTTTTACAGCTCCTTGCAATGAGTGCTGGGTACTTCTTCAAATGTCCTTTATGTAATAATAAGAGAGAATTTCAAACTGCCATGCTTGAGTATGGAATTTATATTCCAAGGCAGTAAGTATTAATTACTTTGTTGGTCTACCTAATTTCTTTAATGTGTCGGAATATTTGCAACATATAATAACATAACTGCTTATTATTTTAACAGAGACGCATCTTGGGAGCTTGTGCCAAATGCATTTGAAGAATTATTATATAGACATGATCGCTGTGATGCTAAGATATGCCATTGTCCTAAAGGCAGAACGTATACTAGTACTAATGCGTAAGTATAAACAGTTAAATTATAATTTTATTTTTACTGTACATTTTGTACTGTAGAGTATTGTTTAAAATATAATTTTTTTAATTTTTCTTATCTTTTCTATTATTAAAGTATACCAAGCATAGTATTTTGATAAATTTATAATATTGTATTATTATACTAATTATTAATAAACATATTTTTGAAAATTATAGGAAGTGGGAGTTAACATTATGCCGAATGTGTGGTTCTCAAGGAACACATATATTTTGTGGCCAACTAAAATGGGCAAATCCAGTATGGGACTGCGAAGAATGTATTTCTATTTTAAGTAAGAGTTATTGACGTCTTTTTACGCAGATATAGTTTAAAAATTAAAATTGTTGCTAAATAATGAATAAAAAATTTTCAGAAAAACCTTCTCAAAGTATTGTATCGACTGATGACTCTACATCCAACTCCAATTCAAATGAGATTATAACAACGTGAGTATTTTAATAAATGTAAATAAAATTCTTTCATGTTTTACAGTAATAATTTTGTACAATTTTCTTTTTTTCAACAGAAGTGAAACTACTGCGCTTAAACTTACAGTAAGAGAGATCGAGGAAGACAGTGATTCTGATATTTCAGTTGGAAATGAGTCAGTACCATTAGGAAATAATATAAATAACATTCCAACGAATATACCTCCAGTAAAGTTGCGGCCAGGCCCACGATCGTTTAAATTACAACAAGTAGAAAAGTTAAAAAGGTACGTTTCTTTTTTTTATGTAATTTTTTAAACAATTTCTACCAATATTGAAATTGAAATATCAAATTTAATATTAAAAACTTTAATTAAATTATTTTTTCTTAGTGCCGAGGCTAACAAAGAATGTATAAACAATAAGAATCCTAATTATTCTAATACACCAATCAACCAAAAAATATCCAACAGTATTGGAACAACTTCAAATACGGCAACAAGAGACGTGATTTGTATAGATAGCGACGATGAAGAAGCTCCACAGGTAAATAAATCTACAACCCACATCTAAAAATCCTTCAATTATTTTTATTTTTTCATCTGTAAATGTATCTTTTTATACTCCCACACGTTCTCTATCTAGATCGTTTGCGAAAGCGTAATGAAGCCCACAGTCAGAAAGCGAATTAATACGAGTCTAGCAGCTCCCTTAAAAGCAGCCGAGGTAGATCTGGTCGCGGGCGAAGCCGCAAACGTTATGTCACAACCGATAGTCCAGGAAAGCGATAGCTCGCCCTTCAATATAATCATAAGCAACGTGACCTCGGTGCCACCCGAGTTTTTTGCCAGCGTCCCGGAAGAACCCTGCGAGACATCGGAAATATTAATGGAACCACTAGTGAAGAAGCTCCTATCTCCAAACGCGCCAGAACTGAAGAAACATCTAAAGCGGAACCATCCCGACGAAGAGGATGACTACGAAATCGTCGTGGAGACGCCTAAGCGACCGCGACTCGAGGGCGAAGCGCTTGCTGACCAAAACAGCAGCGGTAGCTCAAAGATCGCGTGTGTCGAGTCGTTAGAGACTGTGTCGTTACCCACTATTAAGCATAACCCCAGTAAAGTTGCTGTCCCGAACGCGTTAGCAGGATCCAGCGGCCTCGTGTCTTCCTCCCTCGACAGCGTAAGCACATTTCTTTACTTTTTGAGAAACGATTCGGTCATGAGAATGGCTTTTCAAGGTAAACATTCGATGAATTTTGAAATCGTAGATATGTAAACCTTCCACTCGGACGTTTTTCAAGTGCCTTTTCCTAAAATACCTTGGCGTTGTACGTTAGACCACACCTTATTTTTGTTGTCTGTACTGTTAATAACCGTCGAACCTTTAACACATCAATACTATCTTCGAGTCTGTAGAATCATATCCATAAACGCACAATTGCGCTGTGCTCGCGATGCAATCTGGTTTTGTGTGTGTTCAATGAAATATTTTTATTGGACACTAGTTTGTTTTACTGGAGTGCTATGTGCGGGGAATGGATATTCATGTGTGTACACTGTCCCCGTACTTTCTCTCTAGTTATACTCTTGGGGTTCTAACAGTGTCACGGGAATGCAGGCACCAGACCTGCAGTGGCTGACACCGGCCGAATCAGCAGTCACGACGGCGCTGCAATTGACCCATCAGCCGATGAAACTGCAGCAACTACAGCTACATCCACCAATGAGCCTCCCTGCTCTGAATCGACTTCTCCTGACGCCTCCGCTGCAGCATATAGTACCGACGAACTTGCCATGTAAGTACGCTTGAGCGGCATGAATAGTAGAAATAATTTTTTTAGTAATCGGTGATTACGGAGCAGTTATCAAGACAAACTTAGTTCTGTATAACCAATAACAAAAAAAAAGAAAGGAAAAAATGTACATCGTGAGAAGTTAATCATTATTATCTTTCGTAAAGATTTAAAATAAGTTAATGGCATTTTATTGAATTTTTTATTTATTACAGTTTAATCGACTTTTAGATTTCATTTAAGGCAGTTCTTTTTATTACCATTTGTTTTAAATTTTAAGTTGTACCTAATACATTTTATAGACTGCCCAAAATGCAATCGGAACATCGATTACATTGACATAAAAAAAGATTTGGTAGAATAAATAATTAACTTTTTTCAATTTATAAAAAAAGATACGTATTTTTCTTCTATCAATAGCTGTGGATACGTTAATTGTTGAAAATAACGTTTGTGATTTTAGTTAAGAGTTTTTTTACTACTTATAGTGTATACATTTTTTTTAAATTATTTTGAGTTCTAATAATTTATCTATGTAATTTTTTGTTTGTATGTAAAATCATAGTAATTATTTTTAGTTGAAA
Organism: Eupelmus azureus; assembly: GCA_030522685.1. NCBI lineage: Eukaryota > Metazoa > Arthropoda > Insecta > Hymenoptera > Eupelmidae > Eupelmus > Eupelmus azureus. The sequence continues at coordinate 10,414 of JAPYZA010001042.1, read as the reverse complement.
TAGAACTTTTAATTTATGAATTTTTTTTTATCCATGAGTTTAAATATTATTTAAAACAAAATTTTTTGTACATAGTGTAGATATGAATGTGATTAATTTAGTTTTAGCAAACTTTCGTTTTCAAGCCAATTAATTTATTAATGCTTAAATTAATATTCATGTATTATCTCTTTATTGCATGCTATCTTTATTGTTACTAATAGCATCCTTAATTTTGTAAAAGTATGAGTACTGCTAATACTAGATTAAGAAACAGAACGAGTTTATTGTAAAAATTAAATAAATCTTTCAGTCGTACCGTTCTCGAAAATGGTTCAAGTTCCCATTGCAGCAGCAGCCGCAGCGGTGGCGGAAGCTCCAAGTCAAGATACTCCTCTTGTGATAGATCTGGATTGATTCCAGACTGTGTATCTCTCAGTGACCTAAAATTCAAGATTTACGGAGAAGATTTAGAAGTAAGGAAAAACCGCACTTCCTTAATGAATATCCGTATCCAAAAGGCAATATTTTAAACGAAAAACGTCTGCACTTTTCAGCTATTGTACGGCACATGCAAGATTCAGGTGAAAGTGAATAGCATGAAGAGCTCGTTGAACGATGCGGGTAACGTCGTGTCCGCCTCGGTGCCATCATTCGCTGGATCGAATCAGAATATGTCGAGCGAGAAGAGCAGCAAATCATTTCAGTTGCGCTACGACGACTCGAGCGAATCGGACCGACAGACGAGATCGTTGAGACCTCGGACCCTCAGGAGTTTCGTGTACGAGGATGACAATACTTTGCTGGAGTACCCGACATCCGCCAGTGACTCGCAGAGCAACGTCAGAGTCACGAGGAGAACACAGGAGAAGAGACTCTCGGCTCGTAACGACCTGAAAGAAAATTGGGACCCGGAAGTGTCGAGCTCGAGCAACAACACCTTCGACAATTCGATTAACAACAACAATAATCAGGTTCACTCGTTGGATTTGAAGGATGGAAATGTCAGCTCGCGCGAGAAATCGCACAAAAATGACGACGCAAGTTTTGTGCAATCGCAGCGAGAGGATTCTAGTACCAATCAACGTTCCCTCAGAAGGAGTAACAGAATTGTTCGACACTTTCGGTCTGTACAGAACGGCCATATCAACGGAGACTCTACAGACTCTAATACAAATAATTCCTTTTCTCCGTCGCTCGCCAAGTCCGATAATCAAATGACAAACGATCAGTCTGTTAGAAGTTCCAGATCGTTGAGAGTCCTTAGAAATTCAGATGTCGTTAATCAGGATAAACATTTAAAAAATGTTAACTTTAAAGATTTGAACTACGTGCTTATGGGAAAAATCAACGGTAATCGTTATAATAATGAAATCGACACTGAGGTGGACTTCAAAGTTAGCATAGATTTACAGAAAATAAAAAACCTTATTAGCGCCAAACCGGATTTATTTTTTAATACTAAAAATAATGGCGTTAAGAGGCTGGGTGTTTATAGAGTGAATGAAAAGTTGAGAGTTGAGCGTAAATCTGGAGAGATAAGATTTCTTATTAAGTCTCAAAGCTTCGACTGCCTTCTAGATATTAATAAAGACAATTCTTCAAGCTTTCGTGGCAGAAGTAAAAGTTTAAACGATTTGTCGCACGTTGATCACAACGATTTAATGTCGCTGACTGATAGAAAAGACTGCATGGAAAGAAAAACTAGGAGAAGTCAGCGAAGAAAAACGAGACATTTTGAAAAACCCGAGTGTGTTAGGTAATTTAGGTTTGTTAAATTCGGCTTTATTGTACATTTTTTATTTTATTTTTAAAGCTTAAGTATGGTATCCTATACAGACACATCGAAGCTTTGAGCATACTTTTCAGTTCCAGTGCAATTTGGTTTGTCCCCGATCAGTTGTCAAATGACTCATGAATTTATTTTCACATGTGCTACTAAAATGATCAGCATTAAAGCCATCAAGTGTAACTTATTTTTTATAACTGAATAGATTCTTATATTCGGTTTACGTGATAAATTTATAAACAGTTGCATTATTTTTGCCAGAAAAGTTTTTTTTACCCTTAGTACATTGCTAAGATTATGTAGATAGCATAAAAATAAAACGTATGTTCAAATTTTAATATGTATTGTAAGCGATTGTAATAAATTATGTCTATTATAAAAAAATCTTGTTTTCTTAATTTAATTTACGAAATACGTTAATGTAACAAAAGTATTAGATAAAAGATTATTCAACCAAAATTAATTTGAAGGAAAATAAGACATTTAATTACTCAAAATGGACACATTTATTTATTAAAAACCGCTTCATTAAAGAGCTTTGGCGTAGACTGCTTTTAAACTTTTGCACTTTACATACATATTGTACCTTAATTTAAAATAAATGTTTTATACAAGAATTACAGTAAGGCAACGCATAATCATATTAAAGTAATACAGCCTTACACATTTTAATCGTAATATACAAAAGCACTATAATTATACATGTATAAATGTACATTAATTTTTTTTTCTTAAGATGAAACAATACATATACAATTATTTATTGTTGAAATGTATCAAATTTTCTGACGAATCAATGTCGACTATAAATCGTAAACGATTCAAATTATACAATGTGCTCAATTTTATTTGAAATAATGATAGCTGTTAAAATTTGCAGTTATTATTTAAAAAGAAATAAAAGTATTTTTTCATTATAAATTATTACCGCAATTAATTGCAATCGATTATGAATAAAATTGAATTATAATTGAATTCATATTGACATTTCACATTGTTTAATCTTAGATTATAAATGATGATTCTATTATTTATGATAGAAATTATCGCTTTTAATTCACCTTTGCACAATTTTACGAAAATTTAATATCTATTTAAGATTACTTCTTTATATAATATGTACAAGTTCAAATTTTTTCCTAGTAAATCTAAATTTATGTATATCAATTATACATATAAAACTTATAAATAAGGAGCCTTTCATAAAAACCGAGGTAGTTACAAGTACCAAAGTAATTGGCAAAATTTGTAAAAATGGAAATCAACACCTCGTCATCATAAAAAAAAATTAACAAGTTACATAGGTTTCCAAGCAACACTGCTCATTTTGTTATTAAGCTCTTGTAAAATAAGTGAACACGTAAGTTGTTTTTCTGGTGATAAACTGCTTACACCTTCCATTTCATCATCATCATCCCCTGCTCCACTACTGCCACCTCCTTTTCCTTTTCCTTTGCCTTTTCTTTTTTTCTTTTTATTTAATTGCCGGCAATCACTATCAGATCCTGTTTCTGCTGCTCTCCTTAACTTAAATTATAAATATTTTATTATTATTATTATTATTATTATTATTAATATTATTGTATACTTTTTATCAATTTTAGATAAGCATTGGCTTTTTAAAATTTAATTTTATCTAATCATCACATTATATAATGAGTCACTATTAGTATATACAGTTAAAAAATAAAAATAATTATAATGTTTAAAAATATTTAGAAACAAAAAGTAACAATTGAAAGAATAATTCTTAATCATTCAAACTAACTATATTAATCAATAAAATTCAAGGTCATTTAAGAAAAGTATTTTAAGAAATTCTAAATTAGAATAAATAAATAGTAATTAAATACCTTAGCACTTTTCCGAGTCTGTTTATCATACTCCAAAGAATCATAGTAATTGGGTTTTACCCTTTTAATTCGATTTGTCCTTCTTGTCTTCATAGCACCTCCCTCAGGGCTAGGAGGGCTTTTGATGGAGTTTCGTCGAGCATTGAAGAAGGAGTGCCCACAGGGACAGGCTTTGCAAGCAACAGGAACCTAAATAAAATCAACATTTTTATTTAATGAATTTAACTAAAACAATAAAATTAAAAAAAAATTAAATATTTAAATTAATTTAATAAATATATTTAATAAAATTAATTTGAGGTTAGCACAGCCATTTTAGCGTCGCTCCCCAAAACCGAATCAATCAACGACTTACCTGTTGTTCGCATTTCGGACAGCCCTTGCTGATCGTTTTCGTCTTGGCCATCCCGAAGCCCAGCTATAACACGCAGGTGTTTGTATATTTTTCAAACAATAGCCAGCCAGCGTCAACAATCGCCACTCCCGCGATGTGTATAACAATCGCCAGCCGAAAAGCCGAGCGCCGCAGCCAGAGCTAGAATAACAAAATTTTAAGTATGGCTTCGCTTGTTATACTTCACCGGAGATATGGAATATTATTATAGATATATACATAGGTGTATACACATCGAGCCGCGCGCATATAGAAGCGAAACTTCGCGTCGAATTTTGACGCGCTCCCAACGTACACTCACGCACACATACGAAAAACCTAGTGCATACACTTCACACGCACACAAAAGAAAAGAGAAACCAGAAATGCGAATAGAAAAAAAAGCGTTCACACTCACCTATCTAAGCGAAATTGAAAGTGACGACAAAGTCGGAGTCAAGCTTGCACCTCGGGCTCTCAGCTGGAGCTGGCTGCTGCTTGATCTTGGACTTTTTGGCGGCGTCGCTGCTGGAATGCCGGCGTAGGCTGCGGCCGCGCAGGGCCAGCAGCAGCTTGGCTTTCTGCTGATGCTGCTGCGCCTTGGCGCGCGGTGCTGGCTTTCTGCTCGAGGTTAGGATGAGTCTCCTAAAGATATCCATTTGCTCGTGCGGACATGTGGCTTTCTCGAGTACGACAGTGTGTATGACATTTGGAGGATTTGATGGGTTATTATATGTTGGTCCTTTGCTGGATGGTTAGCGAGGGACGCGTTTTTATTGGCGGATGAGGTAGATATGTGCGAGAGAGCGCGAGCGTTCGCTTGCGCGCTGGCTTGTTGTTTGTATGGGTTTGGTTGGTTCTGCGAAGTTGGGGCCGCTTGATGGTATAGCTACTTAGCTGGCTGACTACTATAGGTCTATCTATGGCTAGAGTACTGGTATTGACAAACAAAAGAAACGGCGCGTGCAAGTCTGAGATAGTGCTGAGGTGAGAGTGGGGGAGTCGAGTTTGTCGTAGGTTTTGATATAATGAAATGTTTAGATTTACTTAATTTTGTTATTACAATGAAAATGTGTTTTTTATAAAAATTCTTTTGAAATTTATTTAAAATAATTGATGTCGTTTGGAGATTGACAGGTAAATGATGAATTAAATTAATAATACAATATTTATAGCTGAAAGGTTTTTAATTATTAAAAATTAGAAATTTTAGCATGGGGAAATTTGTAAAATTTTTGCAATATGATTCTATGAAAATTTCAGTAATTGAAGCTCGCATGTGTAAATGGCTTTATAATAATATTAGATGCGATTGCTCCAAAATTTAGACATTTCGGAGCAATTTATCTTATAATATAAACCTCGAAATTAAGAATAGTATTATAGAGAATTAAAACAGCAATAAAATTAACAATGCTAGTTCAGTATTCTAAAGCGAATAATAAAGTGATTCATTTACGTGAATGGTAGGTTCATGACTTTCACTTTCATATTTTTCAAACCCACTATAAGCATTTGCATCATTCAAAACAAAGCTCAACTCATTCCTGAAAATAAAACGCAAACCTATACATACAGGTATACCCATCCCCAGCAACCAACATCAAAATTTCCTCAACCGCGAAACCAAAACTCGCGAATTCGCAAATTTATTGCTCCCCGCGCCAAAACTGCAATTCGCGCGTTCCAAAAATATCCCACTCGCGGCTCTTCCGCAACGTTCGAAAACAATCGAAAACCCAACTCCTCCGCTCAGTCCATGCAAACCGTCCAAACGTAAATAAACAAATGTCCTCCTCCAACCCAGCACCGCGTCAATTAAAAGTAATCCTATCCCCGCTCGCGATCCTATAGGAGTGGCTCTACCCACCGCCCGCGATAAAAGCAGAACGCTCGAGAGACCGTCTCGGCGCGCGCCAGTCCGACATCTTGACTGCGGGCGAATTTAACCTCAATCTTTCAGTTCGCAGCTGTACAGAAAAGCAGGGCACGGCCCTAGCTGTTCCTGCGCCCCGTCATTACATCCACATTACGCGGCATTGATGAGTCCTGCCTCCTGAGTCTGCATCTTCCCCGTAAATCTCAGCAGCAGAGGTGAGTACCCAGCTGGTGTGGAAAATCTGTCAGGTGGCGCTTGAGAAAAAAAGCGCGTTCGCCAAAGTGGCTGTTTTGACGGCTCTGTGCGCGCTGCGGCTCTGTTGTACGGCCCCGCGAGTGCATCACAGCAGGCGGCGAGCAACGCTTTGACGTATATGCGCTGTGTGTATGTAGATGGTGTATATATCGCCTTATCACCTGGTTTGTTGCGGAGGATATTTATTTTTGTCTCGGCGGATAGAGCGCGGCGGCCTCGCTAAATGTCATGTGTGCCCCGATATTGATTTTCAGATGGCTCTCACCTTCCAGCAAATAATTCTCGACGCCAGCAAGCTGGTCAATGAGATATCGACGCAGGAGAACACGGCCGACGTCCTCATTTGCGAGATTCAGAACGTCTGCACGCAGATTGACAGCATGAAGACGGTGGGTGCTTTGGATTTTTTTGGGTCGGTTGCTGGGAGTTGGGTTTTGGAATGGGATTTGTGCGGTGCATTGATTTGTACGTACGGTAGGGTTTTGTGTCTTGAATAGCTATGAATAGCGTTGACAAGTGCACACCTGCGATGACCTAGTAAATGGGATCTAACGACGAAGAGAATTATTTTTGTCACTGTGTAGTTTGATTTCAGTGCTGTATTAAAGTTTGTTTTATTTATTCATTTGTGCTTAGATAATGTACAAAATGTATTTCTTTTTTAACTTTTTTTTGTGTTTTATACACCTTTTTACGTCCATTTTTATCAGAGTATAAAGTTTTTAATTTTTGCAAATTTAATATTCTCATTAATTTCAAAAGTTCATTCACGTGTTTTTTTGATAAAAACACGTGTTCAATTCTTTATTTCACTTTTGTTTTTTTTAATTTTTTTTTAATTTTTTATTTCAGATTGCATCCCTAGCAAAAAATAATGTATCTATCTATATTATTTAATTTGTTAAATTATAATCAAATAAAATGATACGAATTAATAATTAAATAATTATTCTTGTCTTACAGTACCAAGAAGATCTTGAAACTTTAAATGCACAGACCAATCAAAAGCCACGTCAAGAAATTATTGCTGGATTTCAGAAAGGAAATAATGGATATTTTAGAGAATTGCAAGCTGAAAATAAAGATCTACGACTTGCTCTTGAAGATTATCAAAAAGCTTTAGAACAAATAATGTCAAAGTATAGGCAACAAACTGCTTACTTTTTGAAACAGATGAAAAAAGATTATTCTGCTTTGCCAAATGGAAAATGTTGTCCTCAATATAATCAATGCAATTGTATAAATGTAAGTTATAGTTTTATTAATTTCACTTCAAAGTATTCTAAACTATGCAGTTAAATTAAATACAATAAAATTAAGTTAATAATTTTTTTTTTTTTTTTAGATAATAAGTAAGCAGGCTGAGAAAATTGATGAAATGGCAACAGTAATGAGAACAGCTGCTCAATTAGATGAAGAAAATGACTTGAAATATGTAGAAACTTTGGGGCGATTAAAAGAAGAAAATACTGGGTTGAGAGAAATCCTTGATATGGCTAATAAATATGGCAGTATAAATAATGAAACCGTCGCGGAAAATTCGAGTTGGAAAGATGAAGTTCGAACGGACGAGATGTAAATATGCGTAATATACACCAATTTTCTACTAATATGTGATATTCACTGAATAATCATAAGCCATATTTTATTTGTATTATTATTCGGTTTATCAGGAACACAGAGCATAGTTGTTTCAGCAAATAAGTCGATGGTACTCTTAGTAATAATATATATTGCAATTTAATATATTAAAAAAATTTTTGTTATTTATTAAATTTATTACTTGTAGAAATTTTTTGTATTAAGTAACACAGGTTTGAATGTATATATCGTGTTTTACGTCAAACCCGAAGACAAAGTCTTCAGTTATAAAGGAACAAAGATTTGTGTGAAACGTGCACATACAGAGAGATGGCGCCACTTTACACTTTAAATGACTCTTTATAGAGTACATACATTTTTTTTACATCAATTTATTGTTGAAGTTTGCAAAAAATGTGTATGCTAACAAAGTAATAAAAAGATACACTTTTCATAAATCTGTCGTATTTATTTAATATGTTAACACCAAATGCAACGAAATAATTTTCCCGATTTCCGTTTCTCGGCCGCGAAAAGGTTTAACTGCGATAAGAAACTGATAAAATCCACTATCGCGTGTTTGGAAAAGGAAAAATATGAAAAGAAAGATGGTTTTGGGATTCGAGAAAGGTGATAAGGGAGAGAAAATTTTTGTTACGCGAAAACTGAATATTCTAGAAGAATGCTTTGTCAATTTAAAACAATCATAAAGTTTACTTTCAAGTGGGATTTTAAAAATTCTTTTGATTCCAATCTTTACAATTTAAAATAGAAATTTTATTACTATTTTGAAAAAAGATTATTGTTATGAAAACAAATTTCAACTATTTTATTATCTTTTGAAATACTTGCTTTTTTAACAAGCCTATTTGCAGTTAAAAAAAATAGCTACATTTTTCGGAATTTTTGAATAAAAAAAAAATTTCTTTTATTCTTTTTTTAATAATTTTATAATACTAAATTTTTTATTTAAAATATTTCAAAAAGTAAATAGCTATAATATAATATGACTCGTGCAACAATTCACTATTGTAATTTAAATACTAACAACAATAAACTTGCGCGACTCGTTGATTGTTTTGTTTTATTAATTTTGGACAAAGCCCAAATTTCGAACAATGTTGCTACATTGTTGCTCCCGTTTATTTTCATTTAGTAACAATTTCAAATACTGAAAAGCCGTAGTTAAAAATTTCTATTAAAGCGTAATTTAATAATATAACAATAGAAATTGTTGTACAATAGCAGGTACCATTTTAACTAAAGAAGTAAAATAAGTATTTGGATTCATTACATCATAGAACTCAAATTGCATAATTATCATTTTCTCAAACCAATTTTTGTCTTTGAAACAATCTATTGGTTATCTTTACAACTTCATAAAGATGTATTCAACATTGTTTTGGTAGTAAGCTTTTATCATTTGAAAAAGTAGAGATAGTAATTTTGAGAAAAAAATATATTATTTTTAATATCTATTTTAACAGCTTAGCCTACATTTAACGATATATATTTATAATCGACGTTTCCCGGTATCTCAGTACATTTCTTAAACTTAATGAGAACTTAATAAAAATAAAATTGATATTTAAAGTAATCAAGAGGCTCGTCGATAGATTTAAACATCAATGCAAGTCCTTAATTGGTGGTTTATAAAATACCACGAAACGTCGATTTTATATATCGTTGAATATTTGCTATACTGCAGTTAATAAATATTGGTTCGACAAGGATTGCTTATTCTCAGAATTATTATTCATTATTTAATCGATCGTAAAATAAATATTATTTTGTATATATTTAAGCATATTGAATATATATAAAAATATAAATATATTAATAAAAATTAAAAAAATTTTTAATTTACAAATAATTTTATAGTTAATTACTATTGGACAAACTTTTAAAAATATAACTATCAATTATTTCTTTAATCAAAAGGGTAATATTACTTAACAGTACTATTGTCTCTTAGCTAATGCAATGAATTGTTAAGATGTCAGAAAAAACTAATGAAGAAATCTAATAAAAGCATCGATTTGATTAATTATTAATTAATTGAATATGATCGAGCAAAGTTAAAAACGTACTCGATTACAAATATACCTTAAACTTTCATGCAGGTCTTTGTACAAATATAAAGAAACTTTTTGCTTGTTTTTTTTTTGTAAAATAAACAATCGATTGAATTGTATTTATACAAATAATAAATTTATATATAACTTTCGTTAGATAAAAGAGGTTAACAAAGGTACGAGGAATATTTTATCACAAAACGATCAAATTAATTCAACTTTGACAATAAAACTTTTTATTACCTTTCATTTATACACCATCTACACAAGATCGCCTACCAACAATATTAACATTCAAACATAAAACTCTTTTAAAAAATTACATCGCCAACCATACACCACACAAAAAAAACCAACTCTCCCCACACTCGCACCACTCTTACCATTTTTAATTTGCAAAAAACAATCGCACCCCGCCACCCCCTCTTCAACAACATTTAACGAGCGCAAACACAATCATCGAGCTCTCCGCGGCCGCGGGCCGCAGGAACAATTATTCTCGCCGCTCGCTCGGAATCCGACGCTTTTAAAACGCATCAAGCCCAACCAAAACGTATTAAATCCCGGCTTTTTACGCGCCCCCGCACTGCCAAAGCCGGCGTGTAATTCTCATCTGCAGGCGCATAACAA
>JAPYZA010001040.1:0-38127 GCA_030522685.1 Eupelmus azureus | reverse complement strand
AAGCCTACTCCCTTACCATCAACAGCAACTCGTCCACCACGTGACTTTACAAGTTTCACCTTGCGTATACACACGAAGCCTCCTCGCGTTTCTCGCGCATATGAAAAGTCGGCGGCGCTGGGGGATATTCGGTTACTGCGACGGCGGCTCGGTTTCGCTCGGCGCCCCGCGAGAAATCAAGTATCCGCGAAACCGACTGCACGCGCGAGATCTGGAGCGATAAACCGCAGCGCGGATGGTTTTGGCGTCGGTCTTGTTTTTTTAAGAGCTTGGCGCCGGTTCGTGGTTTTTCTGTAGTGAAGTATAATGAAGTGGTTAGAGTTTTCCTTTGAGTTCGATTTGCGTTTATTTTTGGTTGTTACGTGTTTGGTGGGTTTTTTTTAGTGGTTGATGTTGTTGGGATTTCTGCGCGATTGTATATTGTAATGATTAATTTGTAATTTATATGTGTGGAGGTATTATGTGCCGACATTCGTGGTGTTGATTGTATTAACTGAGCTGTAGTAGTAGATTTTTATACGATAAAAAGTTTTAGAGTAAATGTATACAAACGCATACCGGTCGGGCTTACCACACTCGGCTCATTCTACTTGAAGCATATCTAATTTTTCTATTTACATACTTATAATGGATTTCAATTTGCTTTTTAAATTTTAAATAAATGTAGTCTTAAGTTAATATTTATATTATTATTTCATAAATTTTATATAAAATTTTTTATCGTTTAAAGAATTGTTTTCATAAAAATTAAAAAAGGTCAACTTTTAATTTGTAAAAGATCAGTACGCAAAGCCAGCATTAAAATTTTCTATTTCAAAATAACTTTTTAATGAAACATCAAATGTACAACTGTATAAACATTTCAAAGAAATTCAATTTAATTCGACCCGAATAAAAAGAAATGAAATCTCTGCACAATGCACGAGGAAACAAGAGCAACGCGCGAATAATGCTGGACAAACGGAGTAAATCACCTTGCACTTATCTGATGTACGCAGCAGCGTCTGGAACGATACACGAAGGTGAAAAAAAAAAGTAGTCGACATTGTCAACCGCATCGACAGAGCGAATTAACCATTCGTTTTTCTTTCGCTCTGCCAGACATGCTTTTCAGCGTAAACATTGTGCATAAGTGCAAGGAAAAAATGAAGTAGGAATTTGCCTTTACTGCTCGCAGTTCCGCAAGTGGAGGTCGCCGAAAATTTTTAATTTCATCGTAAAAATGTTATACCGGGCCGCTTAAATAGTCTAAAGCTTAGCCATAATTGGCTTAAAGAGAGAAAGCGAATTTTAAATTTTAATTTTTACCTAATTAAATTATATAATATGAAAATAATAATGAAATTTTAAAATATTCCAATTAAAATTTTTAAATTATTATAAATTAATTTCCATAAATGTTATAAAATGATAAATTTACATGTCTGAAATAATTTGAAAATTCTTTATAAATCTTATTAAGTAAATTAATTAGTATTACAACAATAATTATACAAACAAATTTTTATATTTAAAATTTCGTTTGTAATTACACTTTCAATTTATACTCTAATTATAATTTTCCTTTTAAAAATAGATCATTTAACTAACAAAACTCTATCTTCGATTCTCAAATATCCAATGACTTAACAAAAAGTATCCAAACAGTGTTAAAAACCAAAATGAACAACTTAAATCCAGTGACAATTCGCGCCCAGAAGAGGCGCAAAAATTTAGTGCAAAAAGGTTAAAACAGTTCGCAAAAGAAACTTGAAAAAAAATGCCGCAGTACGACGAGTCATTCTTGGACTCGCCATTGTTTCGGCGCAGGGCGCGGAGCTACTGCGTGCAAAAGCAGTCGGTGCGTAAGTCCAGGTCGTCGTTCCAGCTTACGGCTTCGCCGCTGCTTCTAGCGGTTACTAGTCCAACCAGGCGGCTCAAAGCTTCCGCCTCCATATGTAATTTGCAAGGTATATAATTTGCGTTTAGCGGAAATATTTTACTATTAAACGGAGTCTGTTATATTGTAAAAACTATTGTTTTTAATGAACTTAATTATATACTGTATTATATTACTTTTATTTTTTTTAAGTATGTAATACAATTGAATAATTTTTCGTTTTCTTTTTGTTACAGGTAAGTCGAAGCCTTAGAGATTTTCATGTTCAACATGGATCATCAAAGGTCAGAACTTTTTCTGTAGCAACTAAACAATATACAAGAAATTTATGAATTTATAATTTATCAGCTGTGGTCGTCGATAAATACAAAATAATTTATCAGGTTTTTTTTTTTATTTTGGAATTAATTTCAACAGAATAAGAAAATATTCAGGCTTTATTTGCCTCCGAGTTCTATTCTCCAACAAACGTGTTTAATTAAACGTGGTCTCGTAAAAGTCCAAGTTTTGCAACTTAATTAAGTAAAGAACTACCTACGTTAAGTTTAAATTGAGTCTAGCATGCGAAAGGATGTCTCCTATCGAATGCGAAAGAAAGCGAAAAAGAAAACAGAGAAACGCAATACTGATTGTGAGTATCAAAAGAAGCAACGTAATTTAATTTAGCTTGTTCTATTTTTAACTCCTCTGAAATCCTATATCGTCATCGTTTAATTAAAACAATCCAACTAAAACTACAAAAATGCTCTTCAAAATAATCATTGCTCTAGACAAAGCTGAACTTAAACAAACTAAAGCAAATTTACATTACTTCACCAGATCACAACCGCCCTCAATTAAATTCAATCCCTCACCATCACCCCCCGAATTCCCAATAAATTAATTCGACTCTCGTCCTCCCAACAACACCCAGAACCTCTCTCGAACCAACTATCCATAAAAAAGAAGTCACAAGCCGAGGAGTGCACAATAAAAAGGCCGCGCCTCTTCTCACCCCATTAGACCGTCTTTCTCCTTAACTCTCGCGGGAGGGCAAATGAAGCACCGCGCCGTGACGCCTCCTCCACCTCTCCTTTCGGCGCGGAAAACGAGCGGGACGTGCCGACGTGTCGAGTTGGTTAAAGTACGCGCGCTCGCTGATTTCTCGCTCCCTTTCGCACATCTACACACACGCCCCCCCACGTACGTAGCTCCTCTTGAATCTTCGCGCGCTGAAGTGATGGGGCGCTGCGCGTGACTGCGCGTTAAATATCTTCGCGGCAGCTGGAGGGCGCAGTTTTCCGCTTAGCGAGTTTGCGAGAGCGAAGCTTCGGGATCTTGGTTTATTTTTGCGTGGATGATGTAGCTGAGGTTGGATTTTCTCGGGGAGGATTGCAGGTGGGTTGGAGGATTAGAGGATGTGTATTGGAGAGGTTTGGGATTGGGGTTTAGGAATTGTATTGTTGTGATTTTTTTGTAAGGTTCGTGAATTTTGTTAAATATTGTGGATGGTAGTCACGATTTGAGTTTAAATTTAAGCTTATAGATTTATGCATTTTAAAATAATCCGTTCGAAATGTAAATATACATTATATTTTTATGTTTGAACAAGTAGAAGGCATTAATATCATTTCCTTTTATTCACTTTCTCTATTTCATGTAATAAATTTTATATAAAAAAATCGTAAATCAAAATTATTTAATTAAAAAATAAATAATAATAAATTGAAAAATTATTACAAATATTTTTATTAAAAAACTTTTCTATTTGCAATCAAAATGACTTTTTTAATTAAGATCAAACCATCAAAATTTCACATTTCTGTATATTATCGATTTTGATTCAGTAAATTATTGTGTTAAAATTTTACAATTGAAACTGTAAATTTAAATGAAGTCTCGTTTCATGTTCAAATTTAATTTCTATGTGGTTGTTATTATTTAATTAATTATTATTCAAATATTTTTGTTTTAAATTGTATCATGAGCTTAAAATTAACAGGCGGCTATTTAGACTGCCTATGGTGCTATATTGATTTATAAACCCATTTCATTATTTTACTACGTCATTTCCAGATTGCTATATATAACAGTACGATTATATTTTCTTCTAAATATTGCGAAATCGTTCATATAATAATCAAATTTAATTTTATTTTCGCACTAAATTTATATTAAACCTTTTAATTCCTAAACTAAAAATACATCTTTCAAACTCTATCAGTATTTTCAAACATTTTTTCCCCATACACATAAATAACAAACATTTCGCACAATCCCAAAGTAAAAAAAATTCACGCACAACACACCTCACCGAAATCTCGCCCGTCTCTCAAACCAACCCAAAAAGAAAAAAGCATCCCTCCCCAATCACACATCACGCGCAGATCCGCAGCGAAACATTTCGCAGATGCTAGATATACGCCGCGGGAATCGTTAATTACGTGCACACGCGTGCAAAGCTCGAGTCTGCGCATTTCCCGCGCACATCCGCGCATATCCCTTTATCTCCTATACAAGCCGCGCGTTCGCGCGCTAATAATTACGGAGCCGCTTGCGCCGCGGTGTCAATCATATATCCGTCGCTCGCCTCGGCAAAGGATGTATAGGGGAGAGAGGGAGAATTAATGCGCGCTTTAGGATGGATTCCCCGAGGTGGTGGCCGCCGGGCTGCGGCGTTATGTGTACGTATATGTACATAAATTTTCCCGGGTTACGCGCGGCCCCATCAGAAGATAATTGAATTGGCGTTTTGCGAAAGCGAGCCGATGCGATGAGGGATGCGGATGAGATGCGTTAGTGGTGTTTAGCGGTTGGGTTTTTCGGGAATTTATTGGAATTTTTGGGCTGGGATTATTTATAATATGTGGTTATTTTGTTTTAAGTTGTTAATGTTAAAATATATTTTTGAATAAAACCATAGACTTACAATAGTTTAATTATATACTGTCGTTACGTATAAAATGTGATAACAAATAGTAAATAAAGAAAAAATAATTTAATTACATTTGAAATAAAATAAAAATTCAATTAACGCGCGCAAATTCGCTTCAGAAATGCCGGCAAAAGACTTGGCTAATTAATTAGAGATAATCAACATAATTCCTGCAAAGCCTTTGATCACAAAGCACCTTTTTCCCTCTCTTGTTAAATTAGCCCCGCCGATATTCTTTTAACCATCCTCGCCAAATCTAACGACTCTTTAACTCCGGCAAGCCATTTTTACTAGCAATAACAAGTATAACAGCCGTTTCACCTCTCGCCATTAAAAACTTGACTCGTTCACTTAATGAAAGCTTAAAACAAAAGCAAAAACTCCGGAAAAACATTATCCGCCGGCTCGCGCGGTAAAAGGCCCATCATAAAGGCCCTTCCCGCCGTTAAATCCGAGCGCGCTTTATCGCCTGAATCAAGGGGGCTTAAAACCCTTCGCCGCGAGTAAAAATGCGAGCTGCCTGGCGCTCGTGTAAAAACGCGCTAGACCGCGTGATTTGAGCCCCGGTGCGCGCAGAGCATCGCTCATCTGCGAGAAACCCGAAGGGAAATTACTTTCGTCTATGATCTAGTAAGCATGCGCATGTGTGTGTGCGAGGGCTTGTATACGCTCAGGGATTTCGCTGTAACGACCGTAACGAGATAAACAGGTGAAGCGTATCTCACTGTCGCGTGGCTCAGGTGTCCGCTGTCGGTCTCTGGTTTTGATGATGCTTTGTCGCTGAGCTGAGGATGCATCTCGGGATGTGATAGGTGTTGAGGATTAATTTTTAATAGCTGAACGTTTTGCGTACAGCTAAGAGTTGAGTTCTCATAATTCCCTTGAAAAGTTTAATATGATATGCACTAAGAGAAAAGTATGATTTCGGTGTACGAAAAATCTTAAAATATCATAATATTTTAATAAAAAATGTTTTCTAATACAAAACTTTTGTACAGCTCTGTTAGGATTTACATTAACTAATTCGAACGGGAGCCAATTAAGCGCATTATTTCCATTAATTAGAGGATTATATCAAGTTTAAGATACCGTGACTTCAGGCAGTGATGCGATTTAGGCGTCGATAGGCTAAATGCTTCAGGCACTAATTATGTTGAAACATACGGGATAGAAACTACTAAGCCCTGCTCAAAGCTGATTAATTGAAGATCAAGAGATGTAGGCAACGTGTACTTGTATCTAGAACGCTGCTAAAATTACCAATTTCTCTGCATTGTTTGCTCATTAGGTATAGCTTCACGAATGATAGGATGTCTTCGTTACCATGCGAAGCATATCTAAAAAATGAAATTAAATTAATTTTCATACAAACCACTTTCATCTAAAATAAACTCCATTACACAAACTGCACAGTAACTGTATAAGAAGAAAATGAGATCTAAAATAAAGTTCATTGCACAAACTGCACAGTAACTGAACATCTCCTTTTCTTCTCATACAGTCCTATTAAAAACCACCCCCAAACATATAACTAGAAAAAAAAAAGTATCCCCTGCGGCAATTCTTGCCCCAACCAGGCGATACTTCCCATCCGATCTTCCGCATTATTTACCCCTACTAACATCCAAAAAAATAACAATACTAGACAAAAGAGGTCCCGCGAGCCTTCGGGACATTCGATAAGACAAACTCGACACTATGTACACACACCCACGCGTTTTTTCTCCCCCCGGGAGAGACGCAGAATCCCCGCGCGGAAAATCCGATCCTTGCTCACACGCATGTAGGTACAACAATACGAACGTAACGCAGCCAAAGGATGTGTGAGCTCCCTCCCACGCGTCGAGGGATCGATTTTCGGTATGGAACAGGGAGGGATATTACCTGTGTTACGCGCTTTGTCGCCCGATCCTCGCTCTGCTTTATGCGCCGGCTTGCTTCTTTGCAGGTGGTTGGCTCAAAGAGCCGCCGGAAAAAATGCGCCCTCCATCTTTCTCAGAGAACACTGGGTTTTTGGCGTTCGTATAGGCACAAAGATGAAAAGCGCGGGAAGAACGCGGAGAGAGTAGTTTTTAGGTCTTTGTGCAGAGACGTTTGGGCTTTTACGTGTTTATGCATAAACGGCTTTCGGTTTGCTTTTAGAAAACGGTGCTGCCGGAGCATTTGTGGTTGGAAATTTGCTGAAATTGATTGCGCGAGGTCGAGGCGTTCCGGGGCCTGCTCACGTGCAGCCCTCGCAAAAGAAAATGGCTTTTGCATTTCGTTTGAGCGAAAAGCAGCAAAGGATTTGTAATAATTCGATATCGAGCGAAGCGGAACGGCGGAAACTGTGTCAGCAGTTCTGCTCTGTGTTTCTGGAGATTCAATAAAACGCTTTGGAGGGAATTTGAAATTTATATTTCAATTGATTATTTATAAAGTCTGGCCTGGCGAGACAACGCGGAAAATCGCAATAACGTATTTCAACATGTAAAAACGGATTTAAGAGACGCGAATTTGTATTCCTTTTTATCAATTTATATAACAGAAAACATCAATAAAACTAATGAATAAAAACTTTAAATTATAAAATTTATAAACTACTTAAATGTGACAGTAGCAATATTAAGCAGTACAATAACAATAAATAAAATCGCTCATAGCCATAAATTTCAATTTTTCTTCCCAACTTGCCCAGTCTCTGTCGCAAGATCAAAGACTTAACCAATCACCTCTAACATCGCTGTCAAACATCCAACGCTCGAACATTCTCGAATCTCACTGGCATCGATCCCCCGCAGCATCACGAAAATACGATCCTCACACGCCATGCATTCACAGACCCAAAAGCGAGCGAGAAATCTCGAGCATCTTTGAGACGACACACTCGCACGTGGGATAAGATTGATGGCCAGTAGAGAGCACGCACGCTCATATGTATCTGATGCAATCTCGCTTTCGCGCGAATCGATCACGCAGGCCTGCATTTGTATAGGGCGACGTGCAAGTCTAATCTTGCCGGTGTTCCGCGTGCGTGACGATACATAATAAATGAGGCGTTGGCGAGGATGGAGGAATGTGTGCGAGTGCCGATTTGGAGGGAGGAGGCACAATGGGTTAGGGGATGATTTGGAAGTTGCAGCGCCTCGAGAAATAGATTTCGTTGAGGGTTTTTGAGAATAAAGGAATGAGGGTTCTGGCTTATGAGTGGTATTTTTGTTTTATTGATATTTATATGATTTTGGATTTGATTCAGTTGGTTCAATCATTGGATATATTTGTTTTTAATTTTTTGATATTTAAAATGTATTAAAACCTTCGGGGATTGCTTCAAGGCGTTTATATCGATTTACTGTTAGTTTCTTATTTTTTTTTATTTTAGTTTGTATTTAAATAGAATTTCAAGAATTACTTTTTTATAACAGATTATACCACTTATATTATATAATTCTTCAGAATAACCGCATTCTTTTATTCATCACCAAAACTTTGTTCACCTTTCAACATCCCTTACTATTATTTACACCTCTCTTCGAAGAACTCTTAATTAGACCCTTGCCAACCATTCTGCATTCGTAATCAAGAAGCTCATTCCTGTTTTGCCGGAGCAGCAAATTAGCATTAACGACACGCATCCACCATAACTCTCGCCACGACCCTTTTTAAAGTGTCTTACCACACGTGTGCGCAGTTGGGCAGGTATGCGCGCGAACAGTGAGGTCAGTGGAGCATCCCTAAATCCTGCTGAAGGCTTTTGTACGTCGTTTTACGAGGCTCATTAAAAATGATTTATAAACTATAATATCGCGAATGGTTCGACGTTGCTTTGAAAAAGACACCGCGTAAGGCACGAGGCGATCGATATTTATCGTGGTAATGCAGTCGTAAAATGTAAATTTATAGCGGTAAAAATGTTGTTGACGACAATGTGAAACATAATAAGTATAGAATTTTTGTTTCGGTTAAAAAAGAAGTTTACTACTTATATTTTGATAATTGAAGTAAACGTACTGTTAGATGATCAAATTACGTCGCTTGGGATATCGTTCAAGAAGAATAGATTTGAACTAAGCCGCCAGCATTTAGCATAAGACTTCTCTCTGTTAGTTCGACCGAAGTTAGTTCAGTTGACTCAACAGAAGTCCTGATCGCGAATGAATTGCTGCTTCAGTCCCGTGTCAACAGAGTAGCGGCAGTTCAGCGCTCATACAATCGAATAGCTTTTTTCTCCACTTGTTAAGCTAGTGCCTATTGAAAACCCGACAGTGAATGCAAAAGTTTCTTATTCAATACGATACAAAGGGTGATTTATACTTTTAATTTCATAATTAGTCCGCATTGTCTAGTTGCATTGTTCTGATAATTGGACGCTCGTTTTACAAATGAGATCAAATTTTCAGATTCAAAACGATCTTAATGTCCCACATTAAATATTTTCTCGCTAAAAATTAATTATACTCAAAGCAACGAGCTATTACCGGAGTAAATTAAGCTTCTTATTTCAGTTATCATTTTCCTTCTTTCACTATCATCAAGCACGTATCTAATTGTAAGATGAAACCTCAACTTCACCCATCGTTCTCGTACAACCCAAACTCTACCTTGCAAATAACAAGCTCCCCGGTCCGTACCCCGATATTTTCCTTGTCCTCTCAACACCTCGGAAAAGCCCACGAATCATCGCTGAATTAAGCCCCAGCACCGGCATGTAAACGATACACGAACAAAGAGCGAACCCGGCACTACACGAACAAAGCGCGCGCGCAGAGCCCTCGAAGAGATAGCGGCGCGCGCGCGTCAACCGGAAGGGTTAATCTCCATCGCGACGAGAGGATTTCACGTCGGCGGATTTTCCACGCGGACAGGGCCGCGTAAACCAGCCGCTTAATCAAGAGACGCGCACAGAAGAGTAGGCAGCAGTGAGCTTGTTTCCCGGAAGGGCTAACGAGAGGCCGGCCGGCGGGGGTGAAGGTGTATAAGAGCGAGTGTGTATGTCGGAATTGTTGAGGGAGGAAAAAAATAGAGAGGACGGAGCAAGTGATCGTTATCGGGGTATCTCGGGTGAACGAGGTTGAGGAGCGAGAGGGTACATGGCGATGCTGGATTAGTTATCGCGGTAGTTCTTTTTATTTTATGGAGAGGAGGGATTGTTTGCTTTATGGTAGGTTGTTGAAGTACTGAGGGAGTTTCTTGAGTGGCTTGTTGTGGAGGCTTATGCTTTTTTTACGGATTGAGATAATTTAATCTTGTGTTTAATTTTTATTCATTGCGACCGAAATGTTTTTGTTTTTGCTCTGTGTTGTTCGCTATTTATTAAAAGATTAATTTTAAATAGATTATTAATATAAATAAAATATTAAGATTCAAGAAATAAACAATTCAATGAAGATTTTTACAAAAGCAACAATCCTGTAGAAATATTTTTATTTAATATCTAGTTAGTGGCCAATAAATTGTTTATAATAAAGTAAATGACCAAAAACTAGCCATTTTATAGTCTCAAACGGTTAAACTCCTACCACGAAATAACAAACGAAAAAGCAAACAGAGACCAAATTAATTGTATGACAGAGAATAAAAAAGCAACAGCAGTGCAGGATAAAGAGTTGGAAATGGATATAATAGCTGGATGTCCCTGGGCTGATTCTGCCAACCGTAGGATGAACGGCTTGTTGTCTCGGATTTCCATAACACACGCGCGCTCGCGCGACATTTCGGAATTTCCTTTCCCGAGTGCACAGACAGAGAGAAAACGTATGTCTATGTGGATATAGAACTGCACGCTCGTCGCCTTCTCTGTTTGATTCTGAATTTACGCGATGTCGTACGCCGAGTGTGAGCGCTGCACGCGAATATTGAAACGATGACGTAGAGTCTGTTTAAATTAGGAAATAATCATAAAGGATGTGCATTAGGCTGCTTTGAAGTTTGTTTTAGAGAAGTGTCGTGGCTTCTGCTTTGTTCTGTCGTTTGATGAAAATACGCGAATTTGTGTATGTAAAAAAGACTGGAGCTTTATACATATACCAGTACAAATTTTATATTTGAAACAGAAATATTTTATTTCAAGAATCTAAAGTATTTTATTTTAAAACTTACGTTTTTTTGGACTTTAAACATTATTTTAGCTTAGAATATAATATAATAAGATTGTACATTTTCGAAATTGTACTGATGTTATAACATTTACAAAATGATACACACCTGACACAATTTGCATACCATTTCATCCCGTGAAAAACCATCTTAAACTTCCACCCTCCGACGTGACCAAAAATAGTCCGAAACAAGAACATCTCACCCCTCCTCATCTCGCGACGTATCCGCAACTTGCAATAAAACCCAAAAGTATCACCCCAACCCCTGGCCAAAACAAAAGAAGCCGACAGCAGAAACTGCCAAAGTAGCAAAGGTAATTTCAGACGGTCGTCAAACAAGCGTCGTCTGGTTTTCTTTCCTTTTTTCTCGTACTTTTTCGGCAACCCCCGAGGGGAGAAGAAGCGGCGAAGCCCCGCGCGCGAGCTCCTCGGCTCTTATTGGATTCAGTCAAAGGGAAGAAACATTATGCAAATATTGAATATACTCGAATGCCCTTTTGAGACCGCGCGAGCGGCGGACGTGAGCAGCTTAAGGTCGCGCGACTGCGATAAATTCCCCCGGCGAGGAGAAGGAGACGACGCCTTTTTTCTTACTTTTTTGCGTGTACTTATATACGCGAGTGCATCCGTGCGCAAGCTCGCTTTTCAGGGAGCGAGACAGGTGTGCTTTGCTCTTATGCCTTATTTCACTGGGGAGGTTCGAGTGGGGTCTAAGGCTTTTTATTTTTTACGGAGTAGGATTAAATGTAGCGAAAGTTTATCGTTGATTGGATTATTGCTAGATTTTAGAGTATTTTTTTTTTGTGGAAATGAGTTGAAAACGATTTTGTGTTCTTAGGAAAATTGGTAATGGAATGAGGATTCTTTTGGTACATTTTTTAATCGTATTTATGGAGTAAGTTTCGTTCTGTAATTAATTCTATGTAATACATATACGAGTGCACTCGATCCATTAACTAGGATTGATTAAAGTGCTTTTTTATTACATTATAATTCCAGTGTACAAATTTTGTCTGTCAAAATCAATAATCCAACTGAATAAAGAGCATCAAATTTTATTAAAATTATGAAAGATTACCATTGATGTTTCAGTTGATATCGGAAATTTAACTTTTAAGCTCATTAGCGTATTTTACGTTAGAAAAAGAATGGTTAATTCAATTTTTTCAATGATTTATACAAAATGAATTAGCAATGAGAATCGTTACAATCACGACAAAAAAAGTGTATAAAATCCTCTTACTAATCATTTATGGATATCCAACATTATTTTGCAGAGGAATTTCAATTTATTATACAATAATTTCAATATTATACAACTTTAAATGAATGATCAAAAATATCTTTTTATTTTACTTTCCATTCCAAACTCACGACCTTCTTTTCGCATCAAGGCAAACGCTATGAGAAACGTTTCAGAAAAATGCTGGTTTGAGGTGGAAAGAAAAGTAGAGTGAAACGTAAATGAGAATAGCTTTGAAATGCCCACTACTGGTGCTTTACACTCGAGAAAGAATCCATCGTAAATACAAAGTTTGCTTAGGACTATGAGAAAAAAGGGACATAAGGATGCTCGGAGGCTTTTTTTATGAATGCTATTGCTTTTCGTTCTCTGCTCTTCTCTTCTCTTACACGATTATTTGAAGTGCACTCTTCAGTCGTTTGATTGTAGCCTTCATATTGGTTTTTGTAAGTGCCTTAGTTATAAATACAAAGTTTGATATTGAAGTTATCTACTTTGATTATTAATCATAATTATTTTTAATATTTCTATTTTAGTCGTGTCATTTTCGCATCACCTTCATGCAGTAATAATTAACCATATACACCGATTGATGCTATTAAAAAATTAGCATTATGAAATAGAAGAAAATTTTTAATTTATACTTTATATTATGAGCTGTTTTAAAATATTAAGTTTTTAATCCGTTTTTAAATTTTAAATTTTCATGCCGAATTTTTAAGTTTGAAAGAATATTCTGAGAGTCATTTGAATAGTTTTAAATTTTACTTTCATTTTAACTTGACCTTCACATGGAATTCCATCGTAAATGCAATAAGATTTTACGCCACCATAAATACGTCGTAGTAGTCAAATAAGAAAAATAGGCAAAAGGCGTCTTTTATTTCACAATTATTAATCCACAAGAAAGTTCAAGATAATAATAGTTTCACAAAAATTTGCAGACTTAAAAAGTACTTAATAAGAAACTATAATTTCAAAAATAAAGATATTCCTCACTCGCCCTTAAAAATTAAAATAACACACGACTTTCCACTCCATCAGACTCAAAACCCTCCTCAAAAATCCAAAAAAAAACTTATCCTCCTCTCGCACCTGTTCCTAAAATTACCATCCGCAATGCAAATCCTCCTACTTAAGCTCGAGCCTCCCAGAGCGTCAGCCGCCATCCATTTTCCTCTCGCGAACTATATAAGCTTCGCTCCCGCGTGCAGCCACTACTCTGCGCCTCGAGTCTCGAGTATAAAGCGTCCGACTTTCGCGTCGCCGCGAATTTTGCATTTCTCAGAGAGACAAACTCTCAACGGTTACCTATACGATAGAGCACGCGGGCACAGTATCCCAAGGGAGAGGAAAGAGCAATCTTCGATCGCTCTTGCGACTTTTGCTCGAGTCTCTCTGACGTGCGCGCGCGGCCGGGAAAGTTAGTTCGCGACTGCGATTTTTCACTCACAAAGCTTTTACGCGGCTACGCGGAAGTTGGATGGGCTTCGAGGCGCTCTTTTTGGGGCTTCCGGGATTCCGTTTCGGTTGAAAGACTGAGTGCTGAATTTTTGTTTTGGGTTTTGTAGGATCGAGGTTTGGTTTGAGTTTGAGAACTGTTATAATTGTTTTATTAATAGGGAGAAATATCGATCGTTTGTGATAGTGAATTATTTCAAATTATACTTAATAAACTTTCAATTTCTTTTAAATCTGTTCATTAAAAAAAAACGAATTTCAATTTTGTTATCGTTAATTTTCAATGTTTCATAATCTATCACATATGTAACTACTCTAGTTGACAAAATATTTCAGAATATAAAGAACATTACTTGAATAATAAAGAATATTTTTAAAGTTTTCTTTAACTTAATTTTTGATAATAAAAAAAAATATAAATCAAATTCACAAACGGCTTAACCATAATTAAAACTGGTTAATAAATATAACAAATCACAATTTCCTGTATCTAAGATTTTTAATATTATATTTCTAAGAAATATATTATGCGAAGTTTAAAATACATCAGTTTTCTTATAATTTTAAATATTCAACAGTTAGTCATCAATACTTAACATTTACGTGAATCAATTATTACTAATATATATAAAAGTTTAAACGTTTATCTATAAAATAAAAAGTTTGCAAAAAATAGTAACAATCGCCATTGTTAACATAGTTAGGAGGTTGCGAGACAATTCGAAGTGATTGTCGCTTGTGGAAGTCCTGAATGAGTCAATAGCAGAATTCAATAAATTCATTCACATCTATACATTGATCGTATAATCAACTTCCAGAGGCGAAAAGGAACAAGCAAAACAAGCTCATTCATTTGCAAGTGTTTGCATGTGGGTGGTTAGCGCTGCTCATTGTTTTAACGATTTCGAACGCACGTATGTCGGGATATTGAGAAAAGATTTTAATAAAAACAAAAACGTAACACTCGATAACGAGGATTCATTACTCTAAAAAATTTAAAGAAAAAACAAAATTAATTGACTAACACTATTTTTCTCGTTAAATACACATACATTTTCCAACGTTTAAAGGAAGTCAATACTTTTTACAAATTTATGCGAATTAAGATTTTTGTTTCAAACAATAAATTGAAAATATTATTTTTAAACTTCAAAAAATTTGATATTTAAGACAATGTTTTCAATAGGCAATGTTTAATAGGTAACAAGTTTACTTATGCTGTTCGTGCACAGTGTATTTTTTGCAACGCATGAATTTTTTTGCGTTTTTCTGTTTAAAAATAGGAATCCAAAAAATAAATTTTTCCATGATAAAACATCACTTTTTGCAACCCTAAAAATAAAACTACCCATAAAAGTCCCAACATTTTTATATCTTTAATTAAAAAATTATTAGTGTCGCTCAAAATTGACTCAAATCTAAAGTTCTTTTCTCTATACTCATCTTATCAAAACCGTTAAAGCCATAAACCTTAATACCATATTCTGCAAACATCATTCCTTACTTAACATGCATCATCTCGTCCAATAAAATCTCGCCTCCACCATCTCAGCGTCTCCAGCGACGACAAATATTTTCCTCGCTCTCGACACCCTCTTCCTCCCACGAAAATACCCCTGCTAATCACAAGACCGTGCAACGCCGTCCCTGGAATATTTTCCGCACCGTTGTGCGCTGCAGCATGCGGAAGCGCGCGTTGTTGCGTTATATTGTCTTCTCCAGCGTCGCGCTCTCCTATATCTGCGGCTCTTTCTCTCTCTCACTCTCTCCTGCGCGCGAGCTCGGCGCGCAGTTTGTTACCCCGGGAAAGATATAAAGCCTCTGGCTCGCGAGCGCGAGAGTTTCTCGGGGGGCTATATTGCCGGGATGCTTTATAAATGCGCCGGCGGCGGCGGCTCGATAGCGCACCGCTGCTAGTGGCGAGAGTGAAATGTTGGCCGGGGTATTGAAAAACGACGCCGGAGATAATTCTTAGCTCGCTGGACAGCGCTGCCTGGCGAATTTATCGTTGCGGAATTGTTCGGTGTTAGTTTTGAGAGAGGCAAGTAGAGTGGCTTTAAAAGGTTTTTTTTAAGTAGTTAGGTATATTTTTGTTTTCTTGTTGATGTTATTGGAGGGTGGAGTCGATTTTATGGTATACTCGAATTTAGGTGGCTTTAAATTGGGATCAGCATTGTATTGGAATAATTTATCAGAAATGAATTAGGTCTAGGGTGAGATTTACATAATCTACGTTCTCGTTTAGCAGATAACCGATTTAATTATCTTCAAAAACACTATTAAAATTTTATCTCTTTCTGCGTATCGTACTTAAATATCGTTAAAAGTGTGCTCTCTGGCACGATTATATCCCAATAATGGAAATCCGATATAATCAATTATTAAAACTGATTTCCACCCATATTGGCGGCAGAAGTTGTATATGTGGATTATTTTCTGGCGAGTCAGTGATGTGTAGCTGAATTGCAAATGTTTAAGAGAACTAAAATGATTATTCTTTATGTGAAGGTATAATTTATTGTTTTATATTTTTTTTAAATATAATCTTTAATATGAAATAAAATCTTTATCGTGACAAATACATTATGACTTTTATGTTTCGCAATACTTTATAAAATAGCTTTTTTAGCAGAATACTTTCTAAAAGTAAACCATTAGAAAGACTTATTAATGTTTCTATCAACAAACAAAACGACAAAAACTACACGGGCAACTTGCCATTTTTATACAAAAACTACAATGAGTACAAAAGGAAACAGAAGCTCAACCTATTCGAAAGTCTGTCATTTTAAAAATAGATGAGTCAAATACACTACCTAACTTTAAATTTTGCTTAGACATTTCAAAATAGAAAGATTACAAAGCAAAATAGTAGATAAATAATACTATATTTTCTGCAAGAATAAACATTTTAGTATGTATTTGATCATATATAGTAAGTATTTATTTCACATTAAAAGTAAATTTTTAACTCTATTTTGTCCATTGTTACCCTCTTTGTATACCCTGATATACATGAGTGTTTCCGTCCTTTACATCGGAAAGGGACAAAGACTTGCGCATATATACCTTTTCTTCTTTACGCTATTACGTGTTCATAAGAGCAGTCATGCAAAATATTGAAGAGAGATTGTGGCATGACATAATCGAGATCTTTTGTATTTCATCCAGCATAAATTTCTGCTAAACGCTTGATAAAAATCTTTTAAATTATTTATGATGTAACATCTTTAAGATAAGATCTGTAAGATTTCTATGTTTCTATTATTTATGCATTTGGCTTTCATAAAAGAATGCTAAAATTAGCACTGATCAATACTCTGTAATAAAATACGTATAATTTATTTTTATCAAATTATAAAAATTTTACATTGTCAGCACTTTTTTATCAACTGATATGAGATGATACTATTAATATATTTGCTCTTTGAAATTACCTACACAAATATTTTAAATATAGCCAACATGTTGCTTGGATTGCGGGCAAACTGTAGACAAGATGCAACATGTAAACCACATGTTAGACACACTCTTGTTGGAGACTGAAGAAACATGTTGGCCACATCTCGCACATTATGTTGCCAAGATGTTGGTTACACATTTTAAAAGCTTTACATCTCTGTATTTCTGAACCTGCGTACTTTTTTCTTTTTCACTTTTTTCCGGGTAAGGGAAAACATGTGGCGACATGTGAATAATATAGCAACATGTCGGCTATATTTAAAATGTTTGCGTGGGTAGTTTAAAACGTGGTCGATCTCTTCTCAACTATTACTGAAAGTGAAGATTTTTATTAACATATTGACCATACAAAATAATGACTATTAACCTTTTCAGTGCCGGTCTGTTAAAGAGACCACTAAGGGAGGGGGGGGGGGGGAGGGGGAGGGTCCACTTGTCAACTAAAAACTCTTTAAAGCTTAAGAAATAAAGACATTTGTTCAACAAGTATATTTGTTGTTCACTACATAAATGATGTCGATTCAATAAATTACTTACTTATTTTATTTAAAAATACTATTTTAATATTGAATTTAAATATCGGCCGATTATCATGCTCAACGCGAACAAACCTCTGAATTGCATATAGCCATATGTATATGTAATGACTAATCAAACTTTCTTGTTTCAAACTTTGAAATTCTGCATTCAGATGAAATCACCCATGATAATTCTGTACTTTAATTAGTTTATCAACTCCATTATTTCTTGGGCATGTTAAGTTTCTACGAAGATTTATGTGATTCACTCGTCCAATCATTGAGATTCATTCAATATCGTTTGCTACTATTTTATGCGCCATGCACCTTCTATTATTTTGTAAAATGATTGATTGATTAAAAGAGAAGAAAGGTCCAACAGACTGAGAATCAAAAGGATTTAATTTATTTTACGATAAACAAAACAGAGAACGGAAAATATTTTCAATTTTGGAAAAATATTTTAGCTTTTTATTTTAAAGAAATTTTTAATTAAATTATGAAAGTAACGAATAAATGGCAATAATGAAATTAGAAGAAAAATTTCATAATCTATAGTCATAATAAATAAAAATTTAATTGTTGCATATAATTGTATTTAATTTAATTCACGTAACAATAACCAAAAATTAAAAACTCATTAAGTACCTTTCATTCTTATTGTATATCATATTCAAAATAAAGAGAAAAAAATAAAATATTTGAACTCATCAATAATATCAAGGGACGATCGATTTTACTATAACTATATCGACTATTAATCATTTTTATTCTCTTGTTTAAACCGTTTTTAATGAAAAATGTTCGGTAGAATATTATGAACTTTATTAAGATTTGTAAGTAATAGTATTTATATTAAATTTTCATTTTTAAAGTTTTTAAAAGTTTTATTAAAAAATTGACATTTTTGTTACTCTTTTTATTGATATCAAATTGAAAATTATTTTTAAGGTAATTATTTCCCAATCTATAGTTTGTGTTTAGGAAATATTTGTTGATTCGAGAAAATTCCCATTTTTTGCATAAACGTTGTATTTCTATAAATAAAAACACACCCCAAAATTCAGGTCGATTCACCGTCTATATTTTGAGATGTACTCATTCAAAATACAACTTCTTTTTGTTGATCGAAAACATTTCAGAAATTAAGTGATAAATTTTCTAGAAATTTAGTATAAGTATTTATGTATAACAAAACTCCATTTATGCAAAGTTTGATAAATTTGTCAAATCAGTAAATATTTCTAGAAGCATAAACTATAGATTGGTAAACAAATACCTTAAAATATTAGGTCATTTTGATTTTTTAAGTAGAAGTTGTGAAGTACAAAAATAATTTATTTTTTAAGTTCTACAAAAACATTTTTTCCTTGTTTTAAACGATTAAATTTAAAGTTTTTACCTGACAATCGCCTTTAGAAGAATGTTTATAATTCAAAAATTTCAATAAAAGTTATCGATATATGCTAAAAAATTCATAAATTTGAGTGCACGCAGAAAAAATTCAAAATATATAATTTTATCCAAAAAATACGTTTTTCAAGACATTTAATTTTTTGCGATAGTAGAAACGTGAATCACTTTCTTATCGTGCCTAGAAAGGGGAGAGCCGAGTAATCGAAATAAACTATTCAGAAAAAAGAAGGGAGCCAAGTGGGCACAGAAGGCTCAACGGGGAGTCTGCGCAGAGAGAAAGACGAGAGTGCGAATTGAGATCGAGTTCAATAGAGCAAGATTGAGATAGGAGCGTGGACGCGAAAAGTAAGAGAAATGGCGCGGAATTTCGTACAGAGTGCAGCGAGCCGTGTACGAGGACCCCCGGATGTATGGCGCGCTGTCGGTGCACGCTTCGATGATAATAAATTAATTGGCAGGGGGTATTCTGAAGTCGCCCGCTGACATGGATTTCCAGGCTGTTTCGTTGAATTCTCGATGAATGCTCGGACGTTATCCGCGAGGGATGAAACTCTGAGCGGTTTCTGTTTGAAAAATTGATACAAGAGATTAGTGGATTTGGGGGCTCGTAGTTAATGGAAGAATGAAGGTACTTTGTGAAGTCTTTTTATTAATAAGTCATAAATTTCAAGCGATAAAATTGATTTTTATTACTGGAATTTGGTCAATTATCTGCTGAGAAATATATTTTTTGAATGTTCAACTTGTAATTAATTTTTATAAAAATAACTTATGTTTATAAAAAAACTTAATTATTTAATGAAATATTTTGATACTCAATTATATGTTTAAAAATTTTTATTAATGTAACAATTTGGTAAGTAAACTGCAATTACAAAACCTGTTTAAAAATTAAAAATTCTCTCGGAAAACATTTTTAGCGAAATATAAGACATTTTTATTTATATTTTCAATCAAAGATCTACAAAATATAACTCCTCTACAATCACACAAAAACCATTTTAATAATATAAACTGTATTTATTCCCATAATTACCAAACCATCATCGCCCTAAAAAAAATCCACACTCTCACCCATCACTCAAAAATCCCTACCTGTAAATCCTTCAAAAGTATAATCCTCTCAATCCAAGTTGTATAGAAATTTGTTCGAATCAAGTCCTACCCGGAATTTCCATCGAAATTGCATTTGCACGTCGCGCGCAGCGCTCGATCTAATCGCGGAGATGATTTTTCGCTGCGCGAAAGAGAGAGAGAGAACTAGAGAGAGGCAGAGAAAGAGAACCGAGCTCGCTGAAACATTCATGAGGCGCAGACGAGTTTTTCGCCCCGACGAAATGCCATCGTCCGGATCGCCCGATCGGAAAAAGTCTGCGGGCTTTTTTAGCTGGTGCTTTCTCGGGATTCGACGGGCGCGAGCTCGCCGCCGTCGCCGTTGGCATTCCGGAAGGCCTGCGTTAACTGCGTCTCCAGCTCCTTGCTTCTCCTCCGCTCGCCGCTTAATTCCGTCACGATGTTCCTGGGGGAGATATGAGAATGGGTAATTTTGTTATTCGAGCCGATCGTATTTTAATGGGCTCTTGTGCGCGTTATCGATATTTTTTTATTTTAAGAATATTCTGTCTCTTGAGTTCTTGACAAGATGAGAAGTGAAAGGTATTTAATCTTTAAATTTATTGTGTATTTTTCTACATGTGCGAAATTATATTTTGAAAATTCTATGTATAATATTAAATAAACGATATTTTAAGAAATCTCATAATTTGCTATACATTTTTTATAAATCATTTCGCAATTTAAAATATTTAAATTAATATTCAATTTTGATAAATTTTAATTTTTTTTCTCACTACACTGTACCACAAAGCGCCTGGGATGCAATCAAGCAAAAATCTTTCAAAACGGGTATAAAAAAGGAATGAGCCACTGCGACGGTGCATAATTTAAAAGCCTCTTCGCATTATTACACGCAGCTTAAAAGCTTTTGCTCGCGCATCTTCGTACCGGAATTTCTTCTACCTCGTATAATCCGAGGATACCTCAAACTGATGCAATTTTAATTCAAGAGCTTATGCAATATTTTGTGTAGAAAATGAAACTTTTCATTTTTAAGCTGATAGTTCAAGTTAAATTTTAATCTTAAAATAAACATCCATCTATTCTAAGCATCTCATAACATTTCACCTCTCAATTTTCCAACAATATCGATGAATCATCCCGAATTTCAGTTTCAAAAGATTCCTCCAGCATCCAATCCAATCCAATCACCGATCAGAGTTTCCTCTCAAAGCCAACGGCAAAAGAACCGCCTAATCCCACTGCGAAACCCATTCGACAGCCACGCACTTTGCCCCGGGGCTTTTCATCTCCCGACCCCATAACATCGTCACTCGCAGGCTCGTTCGAAAAAAAAAGAAATCAAGCAAAACTCGCTTGCATCGACCCCCTCGTGTACCTCAGCCTCTCCTCCATGCTTCCCAGCGTAGCCCCGAGGCATCTAGACTCCGACTCGTATGACTGGCATCGCTCCTCGGCCATCCTAAGTCTCAGCCTCGCCTCGTCGCGTTCGCTTTCCAGCTGGTCCATCCGTGCCTTCAGCTCCATCAGCTCCTTGTCCTCGTTCTTCAATGCCGGCACTTTGTCGTTTTCGACGTCGACGCTCGTCGAGACGTTAAGCTCCGACGGCGAGGTGTCGGTGTCTTTAGCTTGCGGGCTCGCGTTTTCCTCTTCGTTCTGCGAGAAAGAGAGTAAATGGATTTTTCGTTGTAGGTAGTACTCTGATTTGTTTCGCGCGCGTGGGAATTGCAGGATTAAAGGCTCTTATGACGGATGCGAGGGGGCTGGGTTTGCAGACCGAGATTGGATATTGGCGATTGAATGGCTGATGCGCGCGAGGTTGGAAAAGGTTTCTACGAGCGCTGAGATTATATGCTTTGCAAGAGGGTGAGGGAGTAAAGGGTTGGAAGGAGAGATGGAACTGTGGATCGCGATAGCGGAGGGATGAAGGGAAGTGAGTGGATCGGTAAAAAATTATTGGTTTTAGTTGTTTAAAAGTAACGGCGTTGATGGAATATTAGTGTGATAATATTACTAAAGAAAAATTTACGAACGATATAAATATGATATGAATTTAATTTTAACAGACATGTTAACATTATTTAATTAGCTGTAGTACAAAAGAATAATTTGATTTAGAGAAAACTAAAATTATTATTCTAATCCATAACTGTTTACATTAAAAAGAACATTAAATTTTATTCCTACGTAAATATTTTCATTATTCAAATACTAGAATAAATTTTTCAAATTTATTACCTTACACGAAAAGCTTTCGACAATGACGCTTTCAAGCTCTTCTAAAATTATTCCTTCTTTTGCTTCATTTGTGTACGTAGAAGTATCTTGTTTTAATACTTCGACGCCATCGTGCATTGCGGGAAAGTAATCTTCGTAACTGATGGTCCGAAAGTCTTTTTCACTTACTTCGTCGTCCGTAAACTTTTCATTCATTTCGTAAACTTGAGTTCGCAACTACAGTAAAATTTCCGTTTAGTCTGAGAAAACTTTTCAAATAATCTTAAGAACACATCTTATCCAATTATTCATTATTATTTGCCAATCTAAAATTATTCGAAAAATATCCGCCAACCAAAAATACTCACCAGCTCATCAACTTTTGCATATTCTTCAAAATTCTGCATCATCCTCAGAGCTGTCAGCTGGCCGAGTTCGACGACCAAACTTGGGTGCACGGTGAACGTCAGCGGATCCGTGTTTATCAGGTTTGCTGTGGGTGTGTCGCTGGTTGAGCTGTTACAACCGTAGGCTCCCTCCACGTCCTCGTAATTTCGCGCATTTTTTCTCAAAACCGGTGTCTCATTGACCTCGTCATTGTCATTTTGTGCCGACACCGGTGGGTCACCCGACTGGAGCTGTTTTTCAATGTCAGCGTAATCTGGGAATGCGCGGTTGTAGTTAAAGTTTTTTTCCGAAAACTCTGGGAAAATTACTTTTTTTACGTTTTTTAGTTTGAGCATTGATTTGCGATTTGCGCATTTCATATCTATGTAAAGTTTTAAAGTTTTGATTGTTTTCGTATTTTAGTTGGAATATTTATTGTTACATAAATTTAGATCAAAGTTTAAATTATTTTTTAAAAATCTTTTATTAAATTAATAAAAATTAAATCTACTGTTTGCATCGGATATTATGTATTAGAATAAGATATACTTACTACCACTTTCAGTTTTAACAGGTGCTGATTCAGAGTCCACACAAACAGAACTTTTTTGGCCCATTCCGCATAACCTCTTTTTGCTTTACACTTATTGATTTTGGTACAATTCTTATCGATAATTTTATGATATTTATCATTTACACATTTAATAAATTAATACCAAATTATTAAAAATAAAGTTTTTATAAAGTCTGAATCTTAATGTGTTAATATTATGGAGTTGATAAACTATATAATTTTGTATCATTAACCAAAAAAAAAAAAACAATCGAAGTTTGCTATAATCCATCTTAAATTAAATCAGAAAATGTTCGTGGTTTGTTACAGAATGAATGTTTTTAAAATCACAATGCTCATTGTAAAAAAGTTTTATCTAATTGATTTAAAAATAGACGAAATATTATATTCCTGTAAATTACTTATTAAAAGTATCTACTTTACAATATGTCAATAAACACGTGGCTGTATGAATAAAAAGTAAATATTTAATATATTACAGATTTCGACGTTAACAAAAAAAATTAATATTCTTTTTCATTAAATTTTATTTTTAATGTACTTTCAAAGCTCACATGAAATAAAAATAAAAATGCTGTGCAATCAATTTTACGGAAAAAAGTTTTTTAATCAAAATTCTTTCAGCAAAAATATTGAAAAAATTTATAAATATTCAATATATAAAATTAATAGTTATTTTTCGAAGAAGGGTAAAGATTTTTAAATTAATCAAAATATATATAAACTACTCATTTTATATAAATAATACTTGTTTACAATATCCTACGACTATTTTCATTACTGTACGAAATCTACGTCTTTACCAGCTATTACCCCATTAGTTTATTACCGAGTAAGCACGGCATTTATCATCAGCCGTAAAAACCGAGCTTAATCACGTAAAATCAACAGTTTTCCAGGGCGCGCAGCTCACAATCACGCGAACCATTAGAAAAAAGCTCACTTTGCGTTTTTCGCGTGCTGCCGATTTATTAGGGACCAGACGAGTGGAAAAAGGCGGCTACTTCTCGCTGCGCAATTACCGAATAGAGACGATTATACTGAAAAAGGACGAAGTAACAAAACAAAGCGCCTTTAATGATAAAAATACAGTACAAAGGCCTTCTGCGATTTAATTTCTGTGTGCACTCTGTTGAAAGATCGCGCAGTGTCTTCGTTTTGCTGTGCCTTTGGGCTGGGAATGGACAAAAGGGAAATACAGATTAGCCTGCAGCTGAATTGAGTACAGTTGAATGTCGAATTAGAATTACGTCTGGGAAAGGTTTTTGTTTGCAGTCTGGTATGAAGAATTCGATGAGAAATTGATTTTAGGTTTTTGTTAATTGACAATTTTACTTTGTGAATGCATGAAAAAACGAAGAATGATTTCGTTTATAAAGTATAAAACTGTGCTAGCTATCGAAAATAGTATTTAATCATTAAAATATTAAATAAATGATGATAACGTATGCTTTTACTTTTTAATCAAATTAATTTTAAAATATTTTGTGTTTCAGGTAAGTTGAACGATTTTGAAGTGAGATAGTTATATACGTACATACGTAGCCTATGCATTTACGGTAATGTATAAATTACTTCTTATACAATATAATTCAAAAGTACATAATTTCAGATTATAAAGAGTAAAATAAAAAAGCGAAATAATAAAAAGGTTAATATAAAAAATTTATACCTTGCAATATAGAGCATCTACTTTATTGCATCACCTTCTTACTATTACATATATAATAATTTCTTTTTATGAGTATGTGAACTTTTATAAAGTTATCTTCTACAATAAAAGTTTTAAGTTAGATAAATCACACTTCTGCACCTTTTTCTGATTAATAAAGAAAAATTCTCGAAAATAAATTTTTCAAACATTTTTTTATTTTCCACAATTTTTTAATATTTATCAATATGTTAATATATAATAAAAAAAAATATGTTTACAAAATTTACATTAATAGTTTCTTAATTACTATATCATCAGATTGAAATAACAACACACAAACTTCAATAATTAAACGCGAGTAGCATTATTGCTTGCAAACTGTGGTAAACAACTTGCATGTAGTTAAAACAAACAACAACCACAATATACTATCTTCCAACATAAGCTCGTAACTTCCACTCTCATGCTGAGCCAGTGCAAGCAACATGCAAAAACAACGAACCAGATGCTAAGATCGAGGCGCCGCGAATGCATAATTGACATTAAACTTTCAAAATGGATGAGCTTTCGCGCGCCTGGTTTATGGAATATTGAATGCTTTTCAAGCCGAGAGCGCGACATTATTTTGAGAGAAGCTTGCGCTAGTATTGCACTAGATCCGGCTTCTCTTGTGCATACGTGTAGTACACTTTGCTATGCGAATTTTATAAGTGCGCTGCTGCTATTTCATTCGCCTTTCTTTAACTTGGCGCATTTGAGTTTGTTTGTAGAACTTGAAAAAAGCAAAAAGATTGGGTAAACCTGTGGATTAATTGAAGCAGGTAAAACTAATTTCTGGGTATTAGACTTTCGCTATATACATGTATGGGATTTTATTTATTTATTAACATAAAGTGAACATAAAACTTTCACTACAACTCTTTAAATTATAAAACATACATGTATATACTTATAAAAGTAGAAAAGCACAGTATCAATTATCTGAATTTCTTTAACAAATAAAATTAGGTTATTATTAAAGCGTGATTCTAGATCAAATAGATCAAAATTATTTATAACGTATTTTGATATTTATAAATAAATTCTTTTTTAAATATTACTTCATATTCAAATACTAACCTCGGTTAGTTTCCTCTTCGCGCCATCTATTGGAAAAGACATACATTAAAAATAAAAAAGTCTTTTATCTAAAACTTGTGAATTGATTTCGTTATTATAAATATGTACGATTACTTTTAATTTTCTTATAAATTTATAATAAGGATTTTAAATAAAGATAAAATATAAATTTTATCTTTATTTTAATTAAATAAAAATGCTCACATATAATTTATTTGGCCAGTCCTATTAAAATTGTATTGAATCAAATGCAAAATGTACGCAGATTTAAGCAAAACAAGCTAATCTCATCTCAATCCATTTCAATTCCTCATACCGAACAAACTTAGTCTTTCATTCGCGTATTTTCATTCCTCCTCCTAATTTCATTAAAAATCCAACAGCACAAAAACCAGTTCATGCAATATACTCTTATTGTCTCTATTGCGTCGGAAAAGTTTTTCCGCTCTGCAGCTTTTCTCGCTCGCTCTCTGTATATTTAATCCTCCAAGGGACACTCTAATGAAAAATCATTCGTTGCGCGTCGAAAATTTCGCTCGAAAGCCGAACAGAACAGCGCCCCCGCCGCCGCCGCTCAAGTTTTAATCGAAAAACTTGGAATAATGCGGCACCTTTCCTCTCGTAGATTTTGACAATGAGACTCGTTGTCGAAAAATAAGGAGAGCTTTTATTGCCGGCGAAGTAAGTCCCGCCCTCCCTGTATTATATATGTATATTTTGCGCCGTTTTACCCTCCTCCGTTTCTGCTTTAATACGTCGACTTAATTTTCTAACTCAATTAGCCCAGGGGCGACTTGGACTTTTTAATTGAATCGCTGGCTTTATACAATTCCAGGGGCGTATAATCAATCTTCTTCTTCGCGCGCTAATGGCATCAAAATAATACGATTCTACGTGCTTTTGACGTGAGCGGGACTGACTTGGAGGGGATTAGATGCAGTTTCTAGCGCGAAATTTCGTTATTCCTTTTAATAATGACGAAGGTGGGTTAAAGCAGTTTAGATTAATGATGTTGAGTGTATTAGCTATCCTTTATTGTTTTCGACTTTTGTAAAATTTAAAGGTATTGTCGGTAAATTTACTTTATGTTGTGATTTTAGGATCGAAATAAACATATTATGGATGAAATTAATTATTCATTTATTTATACACCATATTATTTTAACTTATTTTTATTGCTGTTGACTTTTGACTAAATAATATTTAAATAAGCTCATTTATCAAAGTAGAGAAAAATCGTTATACGAAAACGTATTATTACCCATATTTATATGCACACTTACATCTTTACGACACCCTGAAATTAATACAGAACTGCACATAAATTACACTTCCTATCGACAGAAAATCCCCACGTAAAGCCCAAAAAGCAACGTCATAAAATCATAGCAGTCCATTAACGAGGCCCTCGTACATTGTAAATCCCACCTATACGTGTACACTCCATCCAGCTCGCTCAAACACCATCGCCCTCAAATCACCGAACGCCTGAACGCTGCATCCTCTGCCTGTACAATATACCCTATGGGCTCTCAGTTCGCCACGCCTCGCGCGTTTAATGCAAATGTAAATTATCCGCGCTCTCCGCGAGCGATAACGGCGCCTTTGTACATCCTGCCTAACCTGCGAATTGCGTATATATATAATGTTCTCTACGCCCACGAGCCATAAAATAGGCTTTATGCAGCGGCTGCCCCCTCTTAAAGCTCGCGTTGGTCGGGTATAGTGTGTTTTCATTACACCGTGTGGCTAAGCTTCTAGATTCGAGGGTTGGGGTGAATTTACCTTGTGCACTTCTGTGTCGTCGAGGTGGTGTTTGTTTAGTGGTTTTTACGGGGGTTTAAGGTGTGGGTGCACAGGTGGAAATTGGTTAATTTGAGGTAGGGTTTAAGGGCGGATTGTAGCGAGGTAATTGGTTTTTTCTTGAGGAAAGGTACTAGTGTACGGAGAAAGCTGTTGGAATAGTATTTTTGTAGAAATTAGATAGTAATGATTTCTAGAAAGAAAGTTGTTAAAGTGATTGTGACAAAACTTAGATTGTTTTTTACGTTAATAACATAAAAATGAAAATTAAGTTTCATCAAAATAATTTAGTATTTATTTGAATTAAAAATAGTTTAAAACATTAGATATCAATATAATTTATTCATTTATATAATTAATACGTGTAATTTCCCGGTGTTCCGTGTCATATTTTTCACAACAATTTAAATTAATAATATTAATTAAATGTTAATTTTCATAGAACAAGTTTGATGCAGCATACAATTTTAGATATTTCACATTTATGTATATATACTGTACATAACTGGAATATCAAACCTGGACACATATATTGAAATTCCATGAAATTTCATATCAAGTAATAATATTCATCAAACATTACACGTGCGCAAAGGATATCAAATATTCATTTATATACGTTTTGCAAATAATTCAGTTAGAGTCAATGAAATAAGCAAATAATCAAAATTAAAATTAATGTTCCAATCAAATCATGCGCAAACACTCCCACTCCTTAAATCTCTAAAATAAAATTCAAAAGCAAGCCACATGAAAAATCCCACGCTAAAATGGAAAATCGCAACGAACGAAATGCCAGCAAAGCTTAAAAAAAAAACACGTGCTGCCTCGCCTATACGGGAAATACACGGCCGGCTCTTCTGCCGTCGAGCGGAATCCATTGAAGCCGCTCACGAGAGCGTGGGTGGCGTAGGGGTCGCGCTGCAGACGAGACGAAGATGAATTAAGAGAGCGGGGAATTGGGAGTAGCGGCGCAGCGCACGGACAATGTATATATGTATGCGAGGGAGAGCTGGATTTAATAGGCTGCTTCTCTGCGCACGACGCTGAATTTTACGGATTTCGGGGATTCCGCCGCGTGAATAGAAGTGGAGTGTGAGTTGAATTTTAGGCGGTTTTTGGTTGCTGGGGAAATGCGGTTGATGATTGTTTTAATTATAGGTACTGGCTTTTGGTTGGAGGATGGAATAGCGATTTGGGATTATAGATGGAATCGTATGATTTTTGGAAACATTTAATGTGTGCTTTCTGGGGATTCAAAAATATAATTCGCTTCACCGAAAATACGGCTTCATAGTTTATTTAGAAGGTAAATAAATAATGTTCTACTTTATTTGATGACTTTAATAATAAATATCTCTAGTTTGTTCAAATAATACAAGGAGAAAGGTTCGATGTAAATTCATAAATTTTTTCTAATACTTCCATTTAAAAGATTTTTTTATTTTAAAATTGATGGAATAAACTAGAGAAAAAAGTGGAAAAAAAACGAGAATTTTTTTTTAAATAAATAAAAAAAATTTTTCAATCTTTGAAATAGTTAGCCAGGTATTGAAAAATATTGATTCTTTTTTTTCGTTCATTGCACTTGTCTTTGAAATCTGAATCATGAATATTTACATTTTTGATATATATATAAATTGATAAAAAATAAATTAAAAACTTTTCTAAAACTTCCATTTTATATCGACGCCTCAAAATAGTTTAAAAATTTCCCCTCGCCGATCCTAAACCTTCATTCCCAATTTTTCAGAAGACACACATCCAACATCTAATTTAAAGACCGCTCTTCCCACAAATCAAGACAATCCTCCAGCACTCCCTTTCGCTTACAATGCAACCCTTGCAACAAATAAAAAACCTATAATATACGCACTGCCAAAAATACACGCCGACACTGTATAAGAGACGACGCGGAGGAACAAAAAGTATATAGCGGCGGGAGAGGGAGCAAGAGAGAGAGAGCCGAGAATAGGCGGCGCTGCAGCGCTCGCGCGACCAGCAGAGGAAGCCCCGTGCGGGGGAGCGAGCCTCTCGACTCTCAGCGCGCCGCGTCAAGTTAGTTAGGCAGTCGATGCGCGAACAGCACGCGTACCGGACGCCGGCTAAGCTCGCTCCTCTCTCCTGCCTACGTCTCTCGTAGTCGTTTTCCGATAGATTTTCGAGTTTCTTGAAATTAAGTATTTGAGAGGTTTGGTGGTTTTTTGGATTTTGGTGAAGTTGGTGCGAGAGTTGATAAATTGTCGGTATAGAGAGCGCTGGTTAATTCGAGGTGCTCGAGAGAATGTCAGTGAAGTGAAGCGCTGAAGTGGGCACTGGTTCGTTTTCTGATTTAAACTGTGTCGGTGAAAATTGTAATTTTGGAGAAGCCGCCACTGCCTAAGCATTGCCGGAAAGGTAATTTAAAAATTTCTCACTCGATGTGGTTGGGTAGTGTGAGTACTCGCGCTTCCTGCGAGCGCTGTCGTTGATTAAGTGGTTTAATGCTCGATGATTCAACCGCGTTTAAAGGATCGTAATAATGATGGAGGTTGAATGAAAAAAATTAGAATTTTATGTAAGAATCGAGTGATGATATTCATGAAGCTGGAAAATTCTTTTCTACATTAGTGTTGTTTTCAAGTTCACGTTAAGTACGGTTATATGAACCGGTGATTCATAATTTTTTTTACATTACTTCAATTCTTGTAAAGTCTTGTGTAAATACTGCTTCATATGGTATTGGATTATACGAGTTTAATCTTCGTAGAACTTTTGGAATACGTCTATAACAGCAGCGTATTTTTAAACTAATTTATCAATGATTAACATCCTTTGTACTAACTAACGGCTGTGACTGTCTGTTTAAAACATTACGACTATTCGTAAAAAAAACTTGAAAAAACACAGTTCATCAGATTAGCAGATATTGGGCAATTGCCAGATAGTACGGTTCAGACTGAATAATCTTAAAATTCAAATTCTAATGATTTCATCATATAAAAAAAGTTTGAATAAGTATGCGATAATAGTATAATTTATATTCAACAATAAATTATATAATCTTCATTTAAATTTTTAATACTATATTGACCAGTAATCCAAGTAGTTAAATCATAGATTAAAAAGATAATGTTATTTTGACCTCTACAGGTGAGATATAGTAAAAGAAAATAATAATAAATTTATCTTTATATCAACCTTGGCATTAACGTCTTTCTCTACGCTTTATATATTACCTAATTATTCCGTTTTATCACCGATAAAAAACATTTGTAATTAAACACTCCATCTAAAAATACTCTAAAAAATCCAATCAATCGCGCTAAAGCGAAAACCCTCTCGTAATTTTCTAATCGACGCCATCGTAAACTTCATCCTTAAATCACTATCCAACCTGTAATCTAACAATCGCTCGTAAAGCCGACAAAAATAGAAACGATAACAAACCGCATGCGCGAGTCGTCTTTAGATTCTCGCGACGAAGTTTTCGCACTAACGAAGTCACCGCCAAGAATTGCACTACTACGACACAAAATGCAAGCTCTGAAATTCCCTGCAGCCAAACCGCTTCCTGGAACTTTGTCGCGTGCCTGAATATTCATTTATGTATATTTGGCCTGTTTAAAGGCGCGGACAAATCGATGATATCTTATCGTCAAAGCGACGCTGATATCGTCAGGGAGATGTTAGCGACACGATCGCTTGAGAGATTGATAAGTTAGAGACGCGATCTCGTTTTGTTCTTGAGGATTCTTTTTGCGTGATGTAAGCGCTTTCTTGTACTCGAGTGTACACAATTGATTTTTGTCGTGAGCGGCGCTGCAGTGTTTCTGGTTTGTTGCCGGCTTTAGACAGCCAGGGTCGGAAAGATAGGTTTTGTTTTATGAATTTTTTTATTGAGTTAGAATGAATGATTTTTTTTTTAAGGAAATTAAGAAATATTGTA
Organism: Eupelmus azureus; assembly: GCA_030522685.1. Classification (NCBI taxonomy): domain Eukaryota; kingdom Metazoa; phylum Arthropoda; class Insecta; order Hymenoptera; family Eupelmidae; genus Eupelmus; species Eupelmus azureus. Next base: position 6,398 of record JAPYZA010001040.1, on the reverse strand, counting down.
CGTATTTATTACTAGAAGTAAGTTTTAAATTAGGGTTTATCCTTGTATATGGTTTTGTAAAAGAGAAATGTATATAAGTATTAAGATTTCTTTGTATCGTAATCAGTTTCCTTCTGATTCACTTTGAAGCTCGCTCTAAATAGCCTTTAATAATATGACATTTTCTATTTATAGCAAATGTATACTTGAATCATTACCGTAAACCATACATATTACTGTCGTCTTTTTAAAACAATGCACTCTTGCATCCATACTCCACCACTCTGCTTATAAAGAGCATGATTCAACAATATAAATAACCACTATCGCAACATCGACACTTCCCACTTATCCTCCTTTTTAAATCCCCAAAAATCTGGTTCCTCCACTGCAGATCCAGAACCCGCCTTCTCTTCCAAAAAATAAAAATATGCAAATTTCCATTCGCAAACAGGTTCGCCCGCCAATACCTAAAAATAGAAAGTCTTTCAGAGCCTTGAACAGACCGCAAAGAGCAGAAAAAGAATATAGTATCATTGTAAAGCGATGACCTGACCACGACAGGAATTCCCGGATGAGGTCAGAGAGCGCGAGGCTCGCAAGTGCAAGTGAGAAAAGAGTAGGCGGCGTTCAGTGGGTAATAAAAAAAAAGACCGGCGGCTCGAAGGACGCGTTTTACATGTGGCCGAGGCGCCAAGCGAATTTTTTATCGAGTGGATTTTCGTGTTGTTTATAGCTCCGCGCGTGTATTTTAACGGCGGTTTAATACGCGTGAGATTGGCTTGATAGAGAGCTTAATCGGAGGAATTAAAAGTCCCACGTGTCTGAAGCGGTTTGAGAGAGTTGGTTATAGTTGTGATTGGGTTAGATGGGGAATTGATTCATTGTGTTGCGTTATTGGCGTGTTTCGAAAGAAGATTTGAAATGGTTTGTTAGTGTAGGCTATAATTGTGTATCATTTTATTCGATTGGATTTGAATTGCTAAACCGATTAGTTCAGCGAAGCGCAGTTGATAAACTAAATAAAGCTTTCACGTCCAAGACGTTCCAATATTTTATGTGAGAAAAGAATTCGGCACGTAGAATCTTATACTAGAACCAATACTAAAGAGTTTAGAAACCTCTTTTAGAATAATTCATTCAGATGGAAACAATAGCTGCATACCAAGAGTTTTTAGAGTTCGCTAGAAAAACTTGCCAGCGTGTCTGTGGCTCTGTACTGTCCATATTGATGATCTTTGCATTTCTCCATGCATGTGTCTATTACAGCTATGATAGGCGAGCGTTGCTGTGACTATTAACTGTACATTGTTTCATAGCCGACATATATATTTTGAAACCTTAATTTGGCAGTACGACTGTGTTACATTTAATAATCTGGGCTATTTTAGAGATAAATAGGATAATTTTTTGTTAGCGATAAATATTTTATTATTCTGAACAAGCAGAAGCATATACAACTCGATGAAAACTAATATATTTCTGAAGGTTAATTTTTATCTATATTTATTGTAAGATGCTAAACCATCAAAGTGACATACATTTCGATGATGTCATAGTTAAAGTAAACTAGCACAATCTGCTTTATCATGTTTTTCTGCATTTCGCTCTTAACATATCTTTTTGTACAAACATATTTCTGATCTATACGACACTTATCATTATCGGCTATTACTGTAGAATATGTAGTTGCAAGGATGCTGCATAGTTGTAAGATTTTTATTTTTACACAGTATAACGTTAACAGTAATTTTATCTGTGAAACGTTTAAAAAATTGTATTGTATTCTAATTTATAAAAAATATAATCATGAATATCACAGAACTGCCTTAAAATTATATATTGAATTAATTATAAGCTTCAACAAATCAATATCAATCTTCAAATATCAATTCTTTTATCTTTTAAATTATACCCATTATTAAAATAAATATATTTCAAAAATATCAAAGTATTGTGCGTTTACTATTTATTTAATCACTATTTTAAAGACGTTTTCGATTATATCAATTAAACCAATCTGTATAAAGAAAATACAACTTTCATCCTTGTAACCATTCATTCTCTTACACTTTTATTTACATTCTCTCACCCCAGACACCAGCGCTCAAAGCAACATTGTATAATTAATTTAATAATCCTTCTCACAACCATAAACAACAATCAAGCCATCACGTCCAAAGCCATCAGGCTCGCTCAGCGACCTCAAATCCTCGCGCATCCTCGAACAATGGCCCTCGTCCCACAAAAGGAAATTAATAAAAGAAAAATCTCTCAGCCTATAAAACCCGCTCGCAACAAAGTCTCCCAGCGATATGCCTCCCCGACTTTTACAACCTCTCGCAGAACAAGCCGCAACCTTACATATAACACACACCTATCGACAAACCATTTTCATAGCCCACATCTATACTCGTCCCGAGCGCTTAAATCCTCTCAGCTCTACCCGCGCAGTTATAAAAGACGTCCGTTGTCGCCGAGCATTCGGGGCCGGAATCGACGCTGCGCGCATAACGCGCATCATACTAATAAGTCGCCGACGCGCGCTGCATTACCATACATACACCGAGCACTCTGTGTTGGCGTCCGTATGGCATATGCGTGTGTATATTCGAGAGAGTCAATTAGGTCCGGCCGAAGGGACGACGACGACGATTGGCGTCACGCGCGTACGAGCTACGTGCTCGGCTGTCTGCCACGCTCGTTTCTTCGGCTTTTATTTTTTATGCGCGCGTGCGAATGCTTGCGACGTGCGCGCATTGCGCGCGTCCATGAGAGGAGATGGTTGGCTTGTGGCCGTCACGAACTTGAACTAGTGAGGACGGTGGGAGAGAGACTTGTGGCTGATGCGAGATTTTTGGGGTTTGTTTCGGATGGGTTAGGGGCAGGTTGGGAAACTTTGTTGGGAGAGTCACGTGGTGGCTTTTGGTATTGGATGTTTGGTTTTTTTTTGTCGAAGTTTTCTTGGGATTATGGATTTTTATCATTGTTTGACTGTTTGATAAGAACATACGGTTTTTCTATACAAGGAATAAAAATGTCAAACACAAGTTAAAAGCCATTTATCTCTTTTGATTAAAACAGAAATAAATTTAAAATAGTAATATGAACTGAATATTACTGCATTAGATTTTATTGAAAAAATTTTTAAAATATAAATACTTGAACTGATGTATTCTTAGAAATTTCTTGTATGTATAGAATTCATCTTTTGAGATTGAAGTCTTTACTGTTTCCCACGATCCGAAGTGCTTTTATCTCAAGACTCGTGGGAATAAGCTAGTCTTCTAAATATCGACTAGCATTACGTCAAACGTTATAAAACATTGAATCGATTTACTTAAAAACAAAAAGTCTTCAAAGTTTAAACATGAAGTTTAAAGTATGACCAATTACCATTATTATTTTTTACTGAGACTATTTTTATTTTTGCACTTTGCTTAAATTGGAGATAAATATAAGAAACTACATGATTCACCAGTTGTGTGAATCAGCGTGTTGAAAAACGATTTAACCGCATGCAATGTCAAGTATAATTATAAATTTTGCGCAAGTATTTCTAGAAGAATTCGGCTAATCTAAAATTATTTTACTATTTATAGAAATGCTATTCTTGCATAAATTTAAAACCATAATATTTATCAATGGTAATTTCTTATTATAGACGCCATAAATTTTATTAATTTGGAACTTTTCTATTTATGAATTCATATTTTTTGTCAACATAATATAAAATCTAATTTATCTTATTTAGGAAGGACATGAGACTGTGCACGCAATGTATTAGCATACAAATATACTAGTCAATCAGTTTTTTAAAATAATTATGATGATATTTTCTATATTGCATCTTAATCAAGCAAACTTAACTATTTACGGTAATCTTGATGTAATTCTAATTTTAGAGTTATTTACTAAAATTATGATTTTCACATTAAGCAGTTATAGGAGCTGACTTGCTTTAGTAAAATTAAAAAAATCGATCAATAACTAGAAAAAAAAACAGTAACGTCCACAATAAAAACACCAATCAAGTAATTTATTTATTTTTCCAATACTTAATTTTACAACCTCCAACTCAAAGCCGCTCTAAACAACATTTCGCATAATTACCATAAAACATAATAAAAACCAACCGTTATCAAACCCATCTATCCCAAAAACCTTACGCAACCCGCGTCTAGACCCACCCACCCCGAGCCACCCAAGATTTTCGTGCTTACGCAACACTTGCGCAACACTCTCACGCCATTACATTTCGCCTCCATCGATCTCTAAAGTATATATCCGACCAGCTCTCGCATAGCCGCGCGCCGCTCTCGCATTACATAAATTGAGTCCAAGCGCTGCTTATAGCCCCGCCACGAAAATCGAACTACACACGCGATATAATCCAATATGACGCGCGATAAAAAGGAGTGTAGGAGAGTCCCTTATCGTCAAACTAGGCGCCGCGCGCTCTCCAGTCCGCGCCCATTGTTGATTCGCGCTCCCAAGGCTGATGGGAGCCTCTCCGCTTTGCTTTGCTTTGCCGCATATGCGCACTGCACGCGTGTGTAAAGAAGATTAATAGTTTCGACCCCCCCTCCCCCATCTAAGTGACTCGGTCGCGTCACTTTCCCGGAAATTTATGGATTTTCTGCGTCGCAGGCGGTTGCGTGTTTCGCGGCTGCTATTTTCGTAAACCTGGAGTTTTCAGCGGGACGTTGTGTAGATATGCTGGGGGTGTATGTAGGCGCGAGGTTTGGAAGAATGAGGAATCGATCCTTGAAAGTGAGTCATGTTACTCCTTTGTGAGCGCGTACAATTTTTGTTTGATTCGGGAGGGGGTTGGTTATCGTAGGTTGAGGAAAAAAGATGATGAATGTACTTGCTCAGCTGTGGATAATGAGTATTCAAATGAGCGGTGATTCATTTGGATCGCATGAAAATTTTATAAGGACGAAGTGGCCCATGTGATCTGGAAAAAGGGTAATGAGAATTTTATGTCTTTGATATTAAGAAATCAAGTATTTCCAAAGACTCGTTTAATTTTTCGTTCTTTAGTTTTGTTTATACACTTTGTTAAAGAAATTGTATTTTTAAAAACAGTAGAGAAAATTTTTGAAACTGTCTGAGTTTACTACTTTTTGTACATCAGTATTTTCTAAAAGAAGATTTAATATCGAAATAGCACCACTGTATTTTTTTTATAAAGGTATTAGTTTACCAATAAACGCTTTATTAAAATTTATTAATTTTTTTTTGTGTCTTTCTTATCACTACCATAATTATTACTTCTCTTTCCTTTTTTAATGAATAAAGCTTAGCAGGATTTTTATATCGCCAGTTAAAAGCTAACTGTGGCTGCTTCTTGTTTCTCGGGGTTTGCTTCTACGGGACGGGAGCTTAATTAACTCGGTAAGAGGTTTTTATAAGTCCGGCAAAAGTTATGGCCACTGGTTGGTTGCTTTTTCATGTTCCCTTTTTCGCGCGTCCTTTGGCACCATTCTAATTATAATGTTTTTCAAGACTATTTGCCGATACTGGCTGATAAATTTTTTCTTTTCAGTTTATTGCCCCGTATTTATTCTACTTATTTTCTCACGTGCTTCCCGTCCTTCAAGTCACGCCTTATCTTGATATCAAATAACAAACTTCATCTGAAAATAACTAAAACTTTCGCAAGTTAAAAAAACTTTTAAACAGCAAACTCTACAACAAAATTATACGCAAACAAGAAAACTATTTCCACCCAATCGCATTATTTTTACAAACCGACGCACTCCCACAAAAACGCCCCACCAAATTCCTTTATCATTTTTCACGCATCTCCGACACCAGAAATTTTTTCACGCACCCACCAAACACATACGCGTACCGTTCCGCCGTAAATAAAAAAAGCCTCCATAAAAAGCCGGGACGCCTTCCTTTCATCACCGCGTCGCAATCACCCCATAGAGAAAAAGAAGCAAGACCCGCGGCGACGAAAAAATTCCCGGTAAAATTATCGCCGTACAAATATAGGTCCCTCTTCGCGCTCATATATATACCCACACGCTCTCCGCAATCGCCACGCGCTCGTTCACGCGTCTGTCCGATTACAACGGGGGAAAAAAGCCGCTCTCGATTATTCGTCCCTTTGTGCCTCGCGAGCTCATAAAGAGCCATGCGCGTGCGCGTAGTTCTCGAAAATAGAACTTTATTTAGGGAGTAGCGGCTTTTTCGGCGCCGAGGCTACGGGTGAAAGTGCGCTCTCTCTCGTGGATATAGACACTTTTGTCGGAGGCTGCGCGACGCGGACCTGTCATACGAGACGCGGCACATGTTGGAGATCGCGCGCCGCACGCTTCTGTCAATCGCCAACACGTGCGGCTCGATTTTCGAGAGGATGAGCTGGCAGTGTGGTGTCTGGAGCGGCTGCGGGGGTTTTGGATAGT